>JAAMPD010000022.1:0-134896 GCA_025266255.1 Trissolcus basalis
GAAAAATTGGCAGGGCTGCGAAGTCGTTTTAATTATGTGTACGAATTTTCAATGTGCACCGAGCGAACTGCGTCTGAAATCTTGATTTTGAATACAAAAAATAATTGATATTTGTTATGAATTTATCTTCGGCGCAACGGCATATATTTTTTTTATTCCTGCGCAATTGCATGGACGCAGAATTAGGCGGAACTGCACATGGATTTAGGCGCAACTATACATATGAAATTATCTCATCCGGCGCAATTGAGTATCACCCGGCAAATCAAAACCATCAGTACAAATATGTTTTAAAGGGCTCAATTTCCAGATTGATTGGATGACGGGTTTTATTCATTCACAAATGTCAAGACAAACACTGAAGTTGAGTGAGAAAAGAGGAAGTTGAAAAGGCGATAGAATTTCGACGGTGAAAGATTCAGCACGCGGGACCCGCACGTTCGTGTATGTTCAAATGTTCCCGGTTTATTGATATAATTATCATTTGACCACTTTTATTGTAGACATACACATGTAAAATCCAGAAAGATTATTAAAGTGAAAAAATTGATTTTCGATCAATTATGTAAATTGAAGTGTAACCACAATCGAATTTATTGCCATTTGATTTTTAATTTCAACGTGTACAAAAAGAATCAATAATCAGTCGAGATTAAATCGTAAATACATTTTTCATTGTATTGACGATCCAAGGCAGAGAAATAAATTTCATTTAAAATCTATTATGCTCATGCTTTGTTGTCAGTTGAAAATAGTGCTCGAAAAAGCCCTTCACCATTATAATGCCCATTAATTTGTAAAACTCTCGGAATAAATAATCAAACGCTCGATCTCGGTTTCATTGGGTGTAATATTATTAGTTATCACTCGATACTATCAAAAACAATCGATGCGTAATAACTACCCGCGAGTTAGGAGCGTGCACACATTGTCCATGATGGAGGGCCACTTTATGTTAGTCCTCTAATCCTCGTGAATGTGTACAATCCTCATCGGTAAAGAGAGCGGGAGGTGTTGAACTTAACTCGTGAATCACTTGGCCAACAAAAATCGACGTTGATGCGTGAGGCAGATAATGTCGAATCTGGGGGGAGTGGTAACAACGGGTTTGCGTTGTTGCGTCGAACGCATACTCGTTCTTTTCAAGTGGATAACCGCGCAAATGAATAAAAAAAAGTTTAAATCAATTTCAAAGATATATTATATACAAGTGATTAAATCGTTATTTTTCATTTAATTTTCAAAGTCAGTCTGAATTTTTCATTGTTCCACGTTATTTATAATTGATTGAATGAATATAATTTCATTGAAATGCAATTATTTTTGTCAGTTCTGTTCTAAAAATATACCTTTATTTTCGCTCAATGTTATATTAGTACTAACATTGTCATTCTGAATAGAATTGATTTTTAATCGGGTGTTCTTGAAATTTATTATTTTGTTTTCTACAGGTGATCAGAAAGAACGTATATCAGCAATTTCAGCGGAAACATCAATTTAGCTGAGTACGAAAACCGGAAATTTCAAGTTTAGAGGCACATCGTTGAACAAATTATATTCTTTTTCTTCGTGGTTCATCTTAGTCCAGAAAAAGTAGTGTTCCACAAACAAAAATCGAGGTGAGATACATTTTTGTAAAATTTATGGAAATATAAAATTAAAAAGTCTCATCGAGACTTCTCGGCATATTTTGAATCGAATTCTGAAATTGTTTGAAAACGTTTTCTAATACGTTACAGTTTTTTTCTTTGCAGCTGAAATAATATTTGCTTATTCGAAACCTTTCACACTCGGTGCTTGAAGCAATATATAATAATAATCAGGTTCAATGAAATTAAGGTACTTAATCTCGAAAAGCAGTTTTCTCATTTTCAATAACTGATGAGAAAAATCAATTAATTTTAATTGACGGATTGTAATTTTCGAATTTTGTACGAAATTTCCGAAATTTAATTATTTAAATCAATTACGAAGGAAATCGTTCAAATGGATTTTTTTTGTTGAAATAACTAGTGTATAAAATATAACGCTAATGTAATTTAATCATCAATTTAATGAAAGTCATTTTTTGCAATGTATTTTTTTTTTTCATTTTTTTAATAAAATACATTCGATAGAAAATGTTTGAAGAGATATTGATACGGTTTGCGTTATTGTATGAAATAAAAGTAAACCAATAATCTTGAACCGATTAAAGCGTCATATGATATTTCGTTTCAACTATTGTAAATACAGTTATCCCAAAGTACAAGCCTTGGGTTTTGAAATGGTTTAAATTCAAAGCCGAAATTTAATGTGGTCAATCATCTCTTTTAAAGTAGCGATTGTGGGACGTTTTTGATATGCAAATATTGATTCAGCTGTAATAAAAAAAAACTGTTAAGTTTTAGAAATTTTTTCTGAACTAAATATTTTTATTGATACAAATATTCAAATTCAATTTGACTGTTCAGAGCGCCATCTGCTATTGAAATTCAATTGTTTTGAATACAGTAATCTCAAAGTGCAGACTTTGAGCTTTTAAATGATCTGAACTTGAAGTCTTTTGGATTGTAAATACACCCATATCAGCAAAATTCAAATTCTATTTATTGATATTAAAGTTTTCTATTAGTCTAGTTTTGCCATTCATATTTACTAACGAAAATTCAAATAAGATCTGGCTTATTTTTTCTATTTTCAGTTCGACCAAATATTTGACTACTTTTCATTGTTATAACGCACGAAACAAAAGTGGAATATAGTCTTTCGTCTTAGTTGCATTACGTTTATTGCAGTATCGTGCGCATTACGTGGAAGCGCGAGTTTTACCCAGCCAAAGGAATTTATTGTACAAAACACGCGGCGTTATTACCCTGGTGTTAAACACACTGCAATATTATCGCTCACTGAGCTGTACAACAAAAATAACGTCGGAAAATAACTCGGTAATTTTTATTCGGTTCTCCGATGAAATTAGCATGATTTCGTTGAGTCGAAATTAGCGACAATACAACTGGAATAAAAATGTTCCGCACTTTTTACAAGAGAACGAATTGATGCAAGAAGTAAATCGTGATTTTTTTATATTTATAGTTATAGCATTCAACACGAGATTATTACACTTTCATTCGAGTCATGTGACAATTTAATTATATGAATTAAACAAGACCAGGTTGTTTAATTGTTGATTTTACTGTTAACGTTGTTTAATACTTTTGATTTTACAACTAATGAAAAAGTCAAATTTCACAGAGTATCTTTGTGCCGTTTCATTTTATTTTACGCGCAAAAGATTATAAGACCTTTTCCAAGATTTCACAAAGGTTCTTGAAAGCGATGTTTGAGTTACCAAAATTTTTATCGAAATAACCTGTAATACGCATTGCAGAGTGCACTTGAAAGATATTTCAGTTCTTCCAAAACGGCGGTCATGAAATTACTGGACATTCGTGAATTGGACCTGCCGTTCTTTGTACATTTGAACATTTCGGAACATTTCTAAAAAAGACCTTTAGACTCACGCTCTCGTAACCATTTCTTTTGCATCAATCAAAAATTCAATATCGATTTGATGTTATTGCTTTTCGAGTACTACTGCAATTAAATTCTGAATTGCAATGATTAAATAATGACGGTGCATGTTAAATTGTACACTTTCGACCAATAATTATATTACAATCGAAAACAATTGCAGTGTAATGTTCACTTATATCCTTATTTTATATTATTAAATACTCATTTAATCAAGTCGTATATGACATCGTTGTGATGTTGTTATATTCGAATTTGGTTTCATGTGACATTAGATTAGATATTTTTATCGCGATGCATAATAAATTGCTCAGATCCTGTCAATCAAGCAAGAATGCAAAAAAGGACTAAACAAAAAGCTTTTTTCCGGAATCGATAGGAACAAAAGTTACAAATAAAGTGATAGAGCTTATCAACATCCGCTATCGAATTCGCCCGTGTTCTTGATAACACCCGCGGTAGCTGGAAGCTTATTGGCCGGATAGCAAAATCATTGGATGCGCAGCTGTTAGTTTACAAAAGCGTGTTGTACAAGGAAATAAGGATATAGTGCAAGAAAATGTGCGCGTCACATTTCAAATAAAAAAAAAAGATTGCAGTGTTAGTGAATTCACTATAGTGAATTCTGCAAGTAACTTTGGAAAGGTCATTAAAATGATCATTTGCAATTCAGTGATTGAAAAGTAATTTTTTTCACCCGTTTTATTTTCATATGAAATGAAATATTCATTTGTTGTAAGTAATAGATAACGGTTTAAGAATGAAACATAATGAGATACGAATTGAATTAAATTGTTTATTAAAACACGCGTAAAATGAGAATGTTCGTAAGTGTATCGTTCTGATGGTTAATGATAGTGCGAATAATGATATCGAGTAGAAATGAAATACTATATATAGCTTTTTGTTTCTGTTTCGTTTCGGGAAATTGAATTCGCGAAGCCCCTTGCATATATCATTCGATTAAAGTTTCATTTTTTTTGCAGATTTGCATTATCTAAAAGGATCTAATTAGTTTCACATAACTTTGCGTGAAATCCGCTGAAGAGAACTGATATACATGCGGGGTGTATGTTATAGTTGCACTTCCGCATTGTACGATGATTTATCAAACAAGTTTTTAAGCAATAACGCATGCTCGAGAAGGCGTATAAATATTGTATCTCAATTTACAAATCCGTTGATGTAAAAAAAAAAGCATCCAAAGAACAGTAAAATTGTCTCGGCAAAAAATTATCATGAAAATAATCTGACGCGTAAATAATATTGAGCGATAAGCGGAGAAATTACGGGAACCCGCATAATAACATTTTAATCGAGCTTTAAATGATATGATTGCAAACAACAGAAAAAGTGCGTCAGAGCGGGCGGTACGTAAACGGCGAAAAAAGATTGAACATTCAACGGTGCTGATTGTTTGAAACTGTTTTTTCAACCCCCCCTCAATGGTTGAAATTTTCTGAGCTCTCTGGCCACAAGCTCGTTTTCTCTCGCAAATCGTGACGAGGTATTACGGTGCTTGTTTCAGCGTCGAGAGCTCTCTTCTCAGACAAGGTCACCGCATGGCCAGGGAATGACGATCGGAATATAGTCATTATGCGATGGACAGCTACGATCCACCTGCGGCGCATTATAATGTTTTACGTATGCTGGAAAACTCGTCTCGATTAAGTCGGGACTTGAAAATTGGCCACTTACACGCTTCATAATATATTTGTTCTTATCTATTGCGCTGAGAGTGCGCCGCCGCGCGCGGCTTGTCATTTTTGTAATTGTTATTCCGTCCTAAATGCGCGATTATACCTATCGTTGAGACGCTTGGTGCGGACCGTGCCGCGACAAGTAAGTCGTTTCGCGGCTCTTTTATGATATGGATGCATTTTGCAAATTCTGATCTGCGCGCTGATATTGACCGCAATCTTGCGGCTGCTTATTGATGAATCCTTTGCCACAGCCTACTATAACTTCTTTATTATGCTCAGTAAATTGCACATTATGCTATTTGTATTTTTTCCCCTCGGTAAGGAATTTGCATCTTCGTAAATAAAATATCCAGTGTGTTGGTTGGTATGATTTTTTGTAAAAGTAAAAATACTCCACGTCGTGTACACTTTGATCAAAAAAGATGCAAAAACGTACGTGTTGAAAGTTTCGAATTATCGTTATAGGAGGATTTCGTTCTTTTGATTTACAATCTCGATAGTAGATAGAATTATTATATAAAGTTAAATTATATACAAACGTTTTGCACCGCTGTTAATTTGATGATGATTACCATACGAAGACTCTATTCGTATTATCATGTTGATCTACTTATGCTTTGTTATCGCATTATTCACCATTTAAGCTTCGTCTCTCTGTATTCTCAGAAAATATTGAGTAACTCAATTATCCAAATTTTAGCCTTTACCCTGTTCTAACATCGCCCAAACGGAACCAGGTCCTCAGCGAGAACAACACAAAGCAGCCCAACACGCAGACTTGATGGCAAACAAAAAATAAGAAGGACATCCCCTAATATGAACTGAGTTTGTCACAGAAACGCAATTATTCTTTTTGTCAAGCCGGGTAATTGAATTTGCGAAGAACGTTTGTGACATAATTGAAAGGTAATTTGGCGGAAAAAGTGTGGCCCGCGTGCTTGTGAGGTATCTCATAGAGAGAAAATGTGCGTTTTAATATTATTCGTGACATATAAAGAGCTACTCGTTTAGGTTCCACGCGGTAAGATGAACATAAATGTTCGCCGAGCTATGCGTGTGTCGAAAGCCAAGCCCGCAAGCGTCTACACGTGTAAATCCCTGGGTTTCGGCTGTTATTCCGCAACGTAAGTAGTCGACAGTGAGGCGCGCTTCGTTCATCTCTCATACGCGAGCAGTTTCTGTCTCTCACACAAATCGGCGGAGAGAGCGACTTCGCGGTCGCGTGACTTTCGAGCTCGCCATGACTCGGGTATTCATACATACTTCTGTCTGCCTGCAAATGTTCCCTTTTCGCCATACATTTCGTCAGTCCCAGACGATGACATTGAGATGAGGTTTCCATTAAAATTTCGTTGCGACTTGAATTTCGACAAATTTCCTCGACAAGTCGTCTCATCATCACAATGAATCCCAAAGTCTGAAATTAGAAAAAAAAATTGAATCCATTCAATCCATGACAGCTTTATTATATTAAAACGTTTAAGTTTTTATCCAAGTTCCAATATTTGTAATGCAATGAAAACTAATGAAATGGTTTTTGATCCTTAGCAGACATTTATTTGAAAAACTAGCAGAAAACTTTTCATGGAAAATAATTAAATTGTTAGATCAAATAACATACTTTTTAGACGAAGAGAAAAATTACCACGAAATCGTGTTAAATAAAGGCGATTTTGTTAAACATGTACCTGTCAGATAACCATCTTGTTTTCGAACCTTTCTCGCAATTCCGTCGAGAAAATAAGTACATTTCAATCTTTTTGATGTATCAATCCCAACGAACATCGGTAGTTAAAAATAAGACAGCCCATTGCCGTCAAATTTATGCTACAAAATAACATATTTTTTTCTTTCTTCTTTCAGCAAGCTACTGTAATTTTACACCGATCCGTCTTGAGTCTACAATTTAAGCACCTACACACTCAGACAACCCGGCGCGGCGCTCTAGCTTCAATATATTTTGATGAACAAACTTTTGCACTTATCCGGAGCAATCCCTTTAACTTTTGCGCGTGATTATTGTCCCGGAGGTATAATTTGATGTGACCAAAGAGAAGTGGCCCGCTAACCTTGCCAGGGCAAAGGGCGAGTTGGACCCACAAGGCTCGGGTATTAAATAACGGCGAATCCATAAACGCGAGTAGTAATTTGTAGCATCGATATTCGACTGACCCACGGCATCACGTCAAATCAACGACGCCATTCGAAACGCGCCAGTTAACCCACGGGTACCTGGAACAAAGTGCGCAAACGACGATCTCATTTGTTCCTCGTCTAAGCAATTATAGCGCTGCGTTGACGGCTTAATTGGAGTCGATTCACGTTTTCGTCACGCCGAGGGCCATTCCCAGAGACGAGCGCGTTTTGTTTCACGCGTTCGATCCCACAACTTTGTTGCTCACCGACAAGCTTTGCGCATGATTTCCACTGAATCGTAACTATTTTTTTTTCTCCCAAAATCTCTTCTACCAAACGATTACGCAATATTCACTCATGTCTATTATTTTTTTCAAATTATCATTTTTCCCCTGAATTTGACTCAAACATCCTGTTCTGAAAATAATAAAAATCTTTTATGACTTTTTTGATTAAAAAAATTTTCTGTAAAAGTTGTCAAAAATTTTAAGAGATTTAAAGTTAATTCGATTTCTTACGATTGGAAATAGCAGCCCCATTAGAATTCGTCTAATAGTAGGGTTAATACAAACGCTCAGTCTACACTCTTAGAAGGAGCTTGCCAGTTCCAGACACAGAGAGTGGTCTGGCAGTCGTGAAAGCTTCACTAATGGCCCTTCACACCCCAGCCACATCACAACCCACTTTCTACTAGTATGATTACAGGAACCCTACACGCTTCATCGAAAAGAATCCGGAATATTGTTTTGTCACCCTTAACGTCCTACTGAGACGATGTCAAAGTGCTCGCACCTTCAAGACGTTTCTTGATCTACTCTCATGTGACAAAAATCTGTCTGGCGCTATTGTCTATTCTGTAAAAGCAAAAAATAAGATTGTCATCATAACCATACGTTGACGGTATAAAAATTAAAAAAAGCGACCTACACTAGTAGAAATAATCTCATTACAACAACAATAATAATAATAATAATAATTGAATGAGAAATTTCTATTTCAATTTTGTTTCAAACAATTTTCATTATTTGAAAGATAATCTGGAGGTTAAGTCAACAAGTATAGTACTTGGAAAAATTGATCACCTACATAATTCGTTTATGAAAGTGTAATAAGCAAATAAAAAAGTTGTGGTTTAGTGTTTTTGAACACAGTGCAATATTAAACTTTGTATTACTTTTTTTCATCACGGCATAACGGACACCGAGACGATGCTTTCAATCTTTTTAATTACATTTTTTCATAAAAATGTTCTTTGATGATGAATTTTAGTAATGTCGAAAGTATCACTCGAAATTTACTACCTTCAAATTACAACGAACGACCACTAATTTGAGATTTTGGTGGCTTTTACTCAGAAAACGGATGAAGAATAATTTTTAGTTGGGCGACGTCAGTTAATTAATATCATAAAGCGTGAACATATTTTGATATACGCAAACTTTACGCAAGTCTGGATAAATCATTCAGGTTATTACTCAATAAAGATTCCGTAACACCTATACTTATTCATTGCTCATTTTCGGTTAAATTGGACAATAATTTGCACTTTTTGACTTCATTCATGAAATTCTTTAATCAACTTAAGTTCACGTTTCGATGAACAATTTTTTTTCTCCTTATAGCTTGTAGTTTTTGGGATATACGTAGTTTGTGCACTTTATTTTTAGTCGTTCGCAGGACCAGTTTCTGTCGAATAATTCGTGCGATATCAGAAAGTCTGAGAAAACGTGTTGTGTTTAAAAGTTGCTTCTGGTGTTTAAAAGAAACCAGATTGAAAAGAAGGTATATCTTTGTCTGTCAAGTCCTCGCACAAAGACCATTTCTATTGGACAAACACTCGTGGTGTAATCACCAGACGCCGAACGGCTTTGTGAAAAACCACACCAATCGCAAATTCAAACAAATAAAATCTGTTTGTAAGTTTTTTTTTTTTTTGGAGAGATATACAAAAAAAGAATGTGTATTCGAAGAAGCATGGAATCCTTTCATCGCGTTAATGCCAATCGGTAGTTTTCTCACCCACAATCAATCTTATCTGTATATAAGGGTTGCTTTCCCATCTGCGCGAAACTTCCAACAGTTTTAATCAGTGCTTCTTGGAGACCAGTATTTACCGGACATTACTTAAATTGCAGCCTCGCTCTTGGTTTTGTCGATTCTTCCTCCGACTCATCCTTTCTGCCACTTTTCTGTTCTCAAACTCCTTCGTTCTCTATGTTTCTCCGTCATTCGCACACATTTGGATGCCTCTCACGAAACCTTTAAATTAATGTACTAAGCAGTTACTTACCGACGCTTTGCTTCATCGAACCATGACTAAATTTTAAATAAAACAGTGCTTCTAATTCCGCAATGTCGTTAATCGGAAAACATCCTACTTGGTACATCTTGGACAAACTTCACAACTGTGTCAAAGTTTAAATTATAATATTTAAAGTAGAATGTAATGAGTTTTGTTGAGAAATTATAAGGATGCTGTATATAGCGTTAAGTGCGCTTCTATAATTACGAATTAAATTGAATCTCATTTTTAAATTGGATTTTAATACCGACTTTTTTTATTGCTTTCAAATGAAACGTTAACTTTTTTTCTTTCTCACCACTTGTGCGAATGTAGTTTGTGTAATTTTGAATTAATTTCTAATTGGAGTACCTTCCATTATTTTCATCTTGATGAAAATAAGGTGAAAAAAGTGGAATCTCTGAACGAGTCATTCTAAAAAAGTGACCCGATATTGTTGTACTTTCTCGGCTTTCGTTGCAGAAATACGTTTTTTCAATTACAAAATTTCAAAAACCACAAAGTCATGCTGCATTCGCAAACGGCTCTTTGCAATTAACTGAGTAAAAGGTCTCGAGGCTTTGATGAATATTCTGTAAAGTCATTTCTTAGTTTGTGTTATAAACAGACGTCTTTGGTCGGTGTCGATTATTATATACAATACCTTGTCACCGCACCAAAAGCCGAGCCTCAAAACCGCCTGCAAAAGTTTTCTGTGGTGATAATTTAATTCCCGGCCTCGCGCTCCAAAGTTCGCCCTTAGACAAAGCCCTAATCCATATAATTAAACAAACTATCCAATTACAGGCGACGTACAAACGAAGTAGTCAACCATGGGGTATAACAAGCGGCCTTTTCTTCCGTTTCGCTCTGGAACATGAGCAAGAGGGTCGAAAATGGTCCAATTAACGCACCCTTCTCCTATTAAACATACAAACGATTCGCGCGGATAGTTTTCGGTTTCGGAAAGGACGACTCCAGCTGTAGGATTCATTCCGAACAGGTGGTTTCGCGTACCAAGCCTAACTATTAGACGGCTGCAAATTGGCAGGCTCGTGTGGAATGACTGCATTGCGAAATTGTCCTGGTATCGCGAGAACAGGGCGAGACGGATTGAGAAAATGAAGAGCTTAATATACATATATATACATAGGGTGATTCAGATTATCACGGTCATTTCCATAAATTCATTGATATAGAACTTACACTCTCAAATCGAAAATCATCTCCGCGCCAGAATCAAAATCAGGCTATAATAATAATAAATAATTAGAATCCCGCAGAGCTCGTAAAAAGTATAAAGTATTCGTCTTACTGTTACAATCGTAACTTATCCGAAATTTACATTTTACAGTTTTCATTCAATTTTATTGACTCGAATTCCAAATATTTGTTCAGCTATTCGTTGTTCAACATTCAATTCGGCGCTTTGTTATTCACGTTTGAAAATATGATTCAATTGCTAAAAATAAAAATTGTGAATGTCTCGTTAAAATTGAAACATTTTTATTGGCCATTAAGGTTACAAAACAGTGATGTATATAAAATACATAATTTTGTTAAAAATTTTCGTATTTCTAATGATGTAATTAATTTTTACAGGATAATATGTGAGAAATCTGGAAAGTTGTTCAACCTGGACACCCGATACATGTATATTCTGATTAGACTGACAGAAAGAAGAGAGGCAGACGGCCGGTTGGGCCAAACGATACGTCAGGTAAAGGAGTATAACGTCTCTATTCTCGCTCGAGCCGCTACATTCTCGAGCTCGTTCTACCCGATAATAACACGTTACCCGGGCCTCGGTGGGCGCCCTTCAATTAGACGGACGATCGGCCGCTCAGGCCAAGAATGAGAGAAAGAGAGGGAAAGTGTGCGTCTGCCAACCGAAAGAAAAACCAGTCGTCGTCGGCGTCGACTATTCGCAGCCTCATCCACTCACGCCAATGGATAATTTTGGAAAATTTATGGGTCCGGAGTTGCTTGATTTATGCAAACCCTCACGTTAATATCGTTTGCTGATATTAAATGCCCTGACGAAGACTCAAGTGATGTATAAATGTTCCCTCGAAGGCTTCGTATTGGTTTGCAAAATCGAGGGGATCCACTGCGACCTTTTAGAGTGTGGCCGCACTGATAGTTCAAGATAGTGCGCCGAATGAAATATTGTGTGATAATTCGCCGCCTGTGAATTACGAATGCGATGCGTGAGAAGTGTGCAAATAATATTGACGAGTGATTTATGAACGTCACGCGTTCATTTTTTTCTATCGCTTGCCAAGAAAATGTACCAAGCAAAAAAACAACTCTCACGACAAGAATATGACATTCCAGAAATGAACACCACGCTCCTGAATTCAATACTAATATTCGCGTGTTCGAACTTTCATTTTTGCCAATTAATTGCACTTTTTTGTTTTCTTCTAACATGATGCAGGTCGTATGAAAATATTTTCTCCGTCGATGATTGTACTGAATGAATAATTTAGTTCCATGATAAAAAATACTAAAGCAAAGTTTGTGAATTTGATTGGAGTACCCTATTGTTTGGCCTGGGGTTAGTGTATTCTTGATTATAAACTGGTATTTATGAACACATGTCGCTTATTGTGATTTTGACGTGACCCAGAAAACCAATTGTTTACCGTATAGTTAAGTACGGATAGCTATTGTGTTTGAATATTGGTCCAGTGTGGAAATGAACTTGTTTGCGTATTGATTCAGAGATGAATTTCGGAAACCAGTTCCTTTCATTAACACATTCAGCTTGCCTTCGCTCTTTCTTCTTCTCTTTCTCGTCATTTTAATCACGGATGTATATTCGCTTCCTACGCGAAATCATAATTTTATGTATCAAAAGGAAATATTTTCATGAAGGCATCATATTTACAGGAATAAAATTTTATCACCAAGATAAAATCTAGGACAATGAATATAAAAAATGTGTTAAATGCAAAATGTATACTCATTAAAATGTTCAACGATAAAAAACTATAAACTTGTAGCAACTTTATATAAAATTGAGTTTTGATTCACGTATTTTCAGATACGGAATTGCAAACGGAAAAATGCATCAGTTTATTATATGTTCTTCACCGTAATAAAAATTCCATTCATTGCTGTTAGATACAGATTTTGAGCATTAAAATGTTTCTACAATTTACTTTGCAAAATGAAAACATTTATTAAAGAACAATAAAACTGGTCGTATATACACGTTTGACTGTAATTTTGATATTTTTCAATAAGATTCTTGTTTTTGTTCTTTAAATTGTCTTTTTTGGAAAGTACATTAGTCGTGAAAATGAGACTGTTTCTGAAGGTCTTTGTTTGGAAATAACAAAAGATACAAAGAGTAAATCTTTTAAAGTTTGTTTGTGTAAACTCGATGTGATAGTAATGCTCGAGAAAAGGATCTTCTAAATTAGACAAAGCTTGTCAAATTCAGCTAGCTGGTAAGAGCTTCTATAGGCAGCCGTGTCAGAAACCAAGACAGACACGAGAATGTCTGGATTTAGACAATGTGATTTTAATCTATTAATTAAAAGGGATAACATTTAAGAAATACCCGTTACTGAATCCTTGTAAAAACTGCAAATCATTATCTAAGTCAAAGTACAATTCGACGTTGAGATTCAAAGTTGCGTCATAGATCTGTTTACATTTCTATAACAGAGCAATTATTATATACATTCGACATTGGTTTAATTAAACTTTTAATAACTTCTGTCATTGTACGATATTTCTCATGATATCAATATTCGATAGAGTATTTGAATTCAAATTATTCGAATAAAACAAAAACATAACAAGTCCAAAATTTAACCAAAAACTCGTAATTCATAAATTAACACAATCATTGAATTGTAACAAAATTATAAAGTTAAGTTTCAACAACTTTTTGTGGAAATCCATCAAAATTCTCAGTAAATATAATAATTGCAATTGTTTAAAAATTACTGAATAACAAAACGGAAACATTGATTAGTACTAAATAATATTTCGGTCCCAGCATACACAAACTAAAGGTTAAACATTAATAATTACATTTCATAATTGTGTTCCTCATTTTCATTATATGTCTTTATAAACATAATATATCATTTATGTAATGAAGCTTTCATTTTAGGTTCATTAAAACTTTTGAGCCACAATTTCATGAAAAAAAATGTAACAAGCAAAGTTTTCATTAGTCAGATGAAAGATTCATTCGAAACGCTTTTTTAAATTTTAGATACTTTTTCACTTTAAATAAAAGCGGAAATTGTGAAAGGAATTCTATTCAAAATGTAATTTAACATTTCATTAATAGTCAGTGCAGAGAAAAAATAAATTTGTATCAAGCGTACCTGTGCCATACAAAGTCATGAGTGAAGTAAATTCGAACAGTGATTAATGATTCGCGTCGCATTAAAATTGTCATATCGATATGACTAATGGGTTTATGTTCGTTCCAGTACAAGTCTATCGAAGGCACCCTTTGATTGTATGTGACATTCAGCTGTCTGTCGTCGGCATCTTCTCGTGTCCTTTAATAATGGTGGCGTTTTTGCATCGAGTGGCGCTGCGTGCGCTTCTCAGTGATGACCGTCGTATCTCAATTATGGGATTAATATACGACCCATAAAGCGATACGTACATTCTTCTAACGGAGCGAGAGATTCCGTCGGCGGTCTTCTTGCACATCTTCGTTTCATCGTGCGCACATACCAAGTCTGCGTTATCCAATTAATTAACTTTCATCTCAAACTCGTCTCAAGACTCCGCCGATTCTCTTTTGTCACACTCAAACCCACATTTGCCGATTCCAACTGCTGAATTTAGTTCGTCTAGAATCTCCTTCTTTTTGTTTTCGTCATCTGAAAACATTTATTACAAATAAATATTTGTTACATAAAAAATTTCCATTTGCATGTTTATGTTCCTTGTAAACATTATTATTTGACATACATCTCGCATATTTCACAATCTTTTTTTCATGATGTAGTTTACTTTTAATAAAAGTTAAGTGATGCATTTTGCAAAGTTCAAATTCCCGTACACAAACGACTATAAGCTAAACTCGTTCCACTGAAAGACAAAAACTTTTTGCAAAACGTATTCGGAATATTTCATTTGACTTCTTATTCTGGAAAGGTCTAATCAAATGATTTATGATTGTCCTCTAAAACAACTTGAATGTGGACAAAATAATCAAGCGGCTGCAAAAAATTGATTGCACTTTCTTATCACTGACTTTAAGAATAATTTGACAAGAATGAAGACACTGAATAGAGTTATATAGCTTCTGATCACTTAGTCGAACACCTAAATGGTATTTTGAATTTCGTTAATAACTCCTTTATCAATTCGTTCGTTCATTTTTATCATGGACGAACTCGCGAGCTCATTGATATAATTGAAGGAACACTGCAGAAAGCTCATTAAAACGTAGTTATTGCAATAACGGTCAGCCCATTCCCATTCCATAATTAGATTCCTTTTTCAAAGTGCTTTATTTATAAAGGAAAATCCATTCAAGGTCCGATTTTTCATATCTTTTCTTAGAGTATAAAAATATATAGATCATTATTTTTGAATTTAAATTTTTAAAGGTAGAAAACTGAATAAAAGCTTAGGGCAATATAAAAATAGCCATAAAGTGTCAGAGTATGCTCTGTGAATACTGTTTTACTATCAATACTTTGTTGCTGCATGACCAATATATCATCACTTTTACCATAAGTTCAGTTTCTCCATACTTTGAAAAAATTATTTTCACTTCCATAGAACTTTGGAGCGCAAAAAAGATAAAGTTTTAATCTTTTTCAACCTTAAAACTTGTTCTTACAAGAAAAAGAAAACGCAAAATGATCAAAGGAACTTGCGCTTTGTTCTTTCGAACGGAAAATAATTAAAAAATATTAAGAGTCCTACATTTCGTTTTCAACAACTTCTTTGCTTGTAATTGAAAAAAAAAACTAGTCTGCAATTGAAAATACAAAAATACGATTTATCGGCATAGAGTATGAGACGTTATTTCCATAATGATAAGGCAATTTATATTTGCATCTCTGTTGCAGAATCCAATGGCGAATAAAAATTACAATTACGGCCCAGGTGCAAGTTTGGATGCCATAGTGAGTCATGTCCTAGAACATACCGAGCTGACAAAAGACACCGCGAGGATGGAAGTTTTGAAAGTCCTGCATTCCGGTATAAAGATGAGAAGAATAATAGAACTTGATAACAAGAGATTTACCCTGGCCAGTATCGATCCAGCACCATCTTCAAAACGTATCAGAGAACCGAAACTGGTTCAAAACAGCAGTGACAGCGATACAAGTGACTAAGATGTTTTAAGGAATGTAATGTAATAGCATAAAAAATTGGCCTGGAAGGGAATGACACTTGTCGTTTTTGCCAGACAAAAGGAAAAAAGGCAGGGGCGCAATAATGAAAACTAATATACGAAGTCATGTCAGCCATAAATAAATTTGTATCCAGCGCGGCTCGGTGTTTGACGTGATTGCAAATTGAATCTATATAGATATCGTCTCGCCGGCTGGGCAAACACGTTGCTCAAATATCAATATCTAGTAACATTCAAATAGCCACACAATTTCTTAGCATAAATTGCGTCACTCTGATCATCAATAACACAACTAGTTATCGAACTTGTTAGCGGAATGATGAATACTCTAATTCACGAAGTAATCAAAAATTAATTAATTGCGCATTTTAAGTCGCTCGCATGTTGCTACACGATTGCCTGTTTTATATTGAATCGTCTGTTTCTCGTTTTACAATCAATCATGACCTGTTTTGTACTACACATATGTTATTCGAGATATTTCTTCGCGATGACACTTTCATTAGCGCGGCATAATGTGCGACGTTCAAGATATGCGTTTGATCAATGGACCTGTCTTTTCGCCTTATTAAAATATTGTTTTAAAACCGTCTAAATCATTTTCCTCGGGGCATTTTGCGACAGGAATTTATATTTCTCGAACATTCGTGTCTGCTTTATAAAAGTGGTGTTGATCGGAAATCGAGATCACCATCAAAAGTCGTTTTCATTCACATCGAGGGCGCAGTTTTTTTATAATTGAATTCGATTCGGCTGTTACATCAGCTTTTCGCAGACGTGCAAAAACAAGCCTTTTCTTATTAGCATTCGCATTCGAACAAAACAGCGCAGTTTACTTTCATATCCCCGGATTGAAGTTTTGGAACGCTCCCAAGATAGGAACGGAAGCTTTCTCATCCCTTTTAGTTACCGGCTTTTAGGATTTATACCATATCAACGGCGCTTAAGCCATTTAAACTCGTAAATTGAAAAAATTCCGGAGGTTCAATCTGGATATGTAAATTTTTGCGACAATATTTCTGCCAAAAACATTTAATTAATCATCTTGTTGTTGACGATAGTTGAGAACAAAACGAGCATCTGCTTGATGGTAGAAGAAAAATCGAAAACTCTCGCCGAGAGAGTTTAAGCTAAATTCTGTTAGCACTTAAGACATTTTCGGAGGAATGCAAGGAGCAGTGCTATAAATGCATGGTACACGTCCCAAGATTTATAAACTAACTCAGCGATATATCAACTTTACACCCCCTCGAAGTTCTTCTTGCGTTAATCATTTCAGCGAAACATTAGAGTAAATTTTCAGCTTTAAGTGTCCTCGTACAGGCGCGCTTCTTCATGCGTATGAATTCGTTGTCTTCGCATACTCATAAACACATGCATAAATTTAAATATACCCTCACGGGAGCACGCAACGGCGAAATATAAAACGTAAGGTGTTTATAGTGCACTTAAAATTTGCGTTAAACTTTAAACTCGCTCTCTCTGTCTCTAAAGGGTATCTCGTCTCAACTTTTTCCAGCCAACTCGAAAAGAGCAATGTTATCAAAAGTTTAATATTATTCAATAAAAAGGATAAATTCACCGTTTTTAGTTGTATAAACGCCGACGAAATTCTTGCAAACTCGTGTACAAGTTATTGTTCAACTTGAGCCGAATGATGTACAAGTGTTAATAAAACTGAGTGAAGTGCATGTATAATGAGTCGAAAAGTTTGTGTTGTTGCCACAGGGTGGCAGGCGTTACTAACGTAGAAACAAGGGGACGATATTAGAAACGGGTCCCCGAGTTGGGCACTTTGTTCGCACAAACTCCCGCAATTCGCATATATCTTACAAAACACTGTCACCTGCGACGAAATTGCAACACAAATATGACAGTAGTTTCTGCGATGCATACTAATGGCAAATTTTATTTAAAATTAGTTCAATTTCGTCGCGCCTGTTTGCACGAGAATTCGTATGTTGTTATAACATAATTGCTTACCAACGAGTATGATATTTCTTGTCTAGCTCATTGCGTTTTACGAGATAAAACGGATGTCATTGTTTTTTCTTTTTGTTGTAATGCCTCTTGTTGACACCCAATTTATCTACGAGTCTCAAATTCGTCTTTTTGGCTTCACAACATTCGTACCAATTTCATATGCGACTCTCAAATGAAAAGCTAACACATAACTTATCGACATACAAACTGCAAACATCTGATGGGTTGAAAAATAATATGACTGATTAATCGTTTATAAGTTTAGCACTGTGACACCGGCACGTCTATAAATAAACTCTTCCTTCATTGGCAGAGATAAAGAAAGGAGAATTAACGTTCCGATCTGTAGCGTGTCTTCTGTGTGGAGAAGTAATGCGTTATTACTGGCGAAGATAGCTGCGCAAGAAATCGATTCTGCGAGTCTGGCTCTAGGGGAGAACACGTATACCGCAGCGGCGTCCTGCTATCGGTATGTGCGCGAGGTCTGCGTACGTGGTAGGTGCCCACGATGATCGGCGCGTTCGTAATTGGTTCATTTTAACAGTCAAGCCTAAAGGTTATAAATTTATGCGTTATACCGGCTGCAATATAATTGGTCTTTCGATTAATACCGCGATGAAAAGCGGATAAAAAAGGCCGATGAAAAGTGACGCGCTCGACCAACTACCAAACGGCCGGGTGTGCAAAAGGACAAGCCGCACTCAAAGACTAGCATACACTCTGCGGGGGCATAATTGATTTTCCTTGTTTAGTCACGGAGCATACTAGGTCGGCCGCAGTGATACCACACGGGCAATACTTATAAAGCTTCCGGATTTTTTGCCGGGGTTATCGGCGGACACACTTTTTATGCCTTGCGGTCGTTTTTGCAAAGTTCAGATCTATGTTCTACGGCTGTTACGCAATGAAAGAGGAAACCGGAAGAAGGCAGCTGAAAATTCTTTCATGAGATAGAAATAAAAATGAGCGAAAAGCTGTTTCTCTTGGCAAAGTAAATTCGCGTTGTGAAACACGCAGTCTTGTCAAAATGATGTACCAAAAAAAGTTTCAGAGAAAGAGATATATTACAAAAAAAATCTTTTAGGCTTGAAAATTTTCCTAACAATTTGTTTTTTTTTTTTAATTAAATGCACCATGTAAGTGAACAAAAGTCATCAGCAAGGCAAATAATGTAACGCAAGAATAAAAAGTAAGCTTCTAATTAACGGTTAAAAAGATCTCAGCCAGAGGGAGTCACAAACGGCCGAAATTGCAGCTTGGTGCAGGACACAGCGGCCTCTGCGACTGTATTCGTTAGACTGAAATTGAAACAAATATTACGCCGAGAGAAGAGTCCGGCCAATTGCAAAACTGGCGGGATAATTCATTTCCTCCGTGGGTTTCGTTGTCGCGGCTGGACCGAGATTTTTAAATAAATGATTTTTAAAATTGTTTATCCTTTGCCCGCCGGTCCGTCGTCTTTTTAGCGTGGTCCTGATGTGCAAGTGCATAATTTTAATTAGTCGCCGCTTATTTACATTTTCTTTCGCCGCACGTATGACATTATCACTGTTCGCGCACTGTATCACAGCACTTTTGGGGCTTGTAATTACATTCCGTAATTAAAATTTTTTCCACCGTACATAACGGCCTTATTGAATTTTTAATTTGATGTATGAAATCTAATAGGTGGCATTTTCGTACATAATTTAAATTAAGAATTAGCAGTACCTTTGCAACTCGCTAATTAAATTACAGCCAATTTTATCCAATTAGGTTGTATTTGAGTAGCCAAAGCACATGGGTCGCTTACGTAATTAGCAAAGATTTTATTTCATTCGAATTTCATGTCCATTTTAATTAAATACACTTTTTTATAATCTAATAATGCTGAGTTTTATATCGAATGATAAGTTGACATTTTATTGGAGCAAGCAGTGCATTGCTTTTTTGTTGTTTTATATATCCCTGAAATGGGATGGAATTTTTGTCAGTATCTCTTTGGCCCCTAACATCATCAGTTAGGCAAGCTGAAGATTCAGTTGTTCTCGTCGAGAAATCGATTTTTGAGCATCCGTAAGAATCATAAGCAAAGGAAATCGATAATCAGTGTTTCTTCCGATAGTCTGCACTTTACTTAGACGAAAACGGTTCCATGAGTAGTCTGCTTACTCAGCATCCAACATATATATATAGCTATAAGAGAGAAAACGCCGCTTCAATTTAGACTCTCAGACGTAATAGTGCGAAAATCTTTGCTCCAAGTGTGTTAATGTCTGACTTCAATAATGTTTACGAATATCAAGAAAAGTACTTACAGCATATTAAAAGAGCGACAAATATGTATATTTATCGTTTCAATTGCACAATTTTGTTCACTTTGTATCTTTTAAAATAAAATACAAAGTTATTTGATTCGAATTCTATGAGATTTGAAATTCTTGAACATCTTTAAGAGATAACATTTGAACTATTTATACTCTGTTATGAAATAGTATAAGAATGTTGTTCATAAATTTAATAATATATTAAAAATATATCATAAAAATGGATGAAAAGATTTGTGATAAAACAACTGGCTTATCCGAGTTGAGATATAATTTGTGTTCGTACGCCTTGCGTAAACTTTTTCTTGAGAAAACATCGCATTCTTGAATAATTTGTGGTATGTGGAATTCGACTTGGTATTTTTGGCGTATTTACAGAAACACATATGTATATTTATATATATGCGTATAAACTCAGTTAGCCGGACTGTTGCTGACGATCTTTCTCGCGTGTATTCGCAATGTCGTCCGCCTCGTCCGGTGACCGCAGGTGTCGTGCATTGTCCAGTCTCGCGGCCTCTAAATCTCTTTCCCGACGTTCCCCGTGTCGGCTTGGGAACTTCCATGATCTGTTTCAGATTGCCAAGATACGAGAATTTATTATTTTTACGAGACAGTAATGATTTAAGAGACGCTATTATTTGTATGTATACCGCGTGTTATTACTTCTCTACGTGCAGGTCTTGTTTTTTAATAAACACATCGATCAATAAATTTTTGCAACATGTGCGCGGAATGAATAAAGATCACTTAGTTTCATTTCGAAATCATTATTTAATTACTGTCACAATAATTGTTTACCTTTTATTGCTTTCGAATCAGATTCTCATCTTTTACAACTGGAAAAAACTGACAGCTAATTGAAATGACGAAACAATCGCGAATAGCTGATAGCAATAAGACAATTCCATTACCGAACAAAAAGTGTTGTTCATAAAAGAATCAACTCAAAAAGACGAGGAAAATTTGCATGAAAACACTTCGCGTCCATTGAATTCACTTGCCGTGTAACCCGATAAAGTATATACGCTTTTAGAGCTTCGGCTGCAAATAACCGAATCATTTCATTTCGATCATTCACGCAATCAATATACGTGCGCAAAGTCAAACAAAAAATCCTCACTTGATAGTATCTCAAAATATTTCAAAACGGGTTGGACGTAAAAATAACGAAGTGTTGACGCGAATGAACACCGGCGCAAATTTAACGTTAGTATATTTTGTTCATATATTTTATACAAATGCGAGCATATAATCGCGGCATATTTAGTCGTTTGTATTCAAAAGTAAACTGTTGAGAGTTGCCGGCCGGTTTATTGTTATCGCAAGCGGGTCTAAATGTAGTAACTTTTTTTTTATACGGCGTAGAAGCCCTTGACTCGAGTATACATGGCTTTGACAATGAAATACCAAGATTATAGGCAGAGTTTACAGGAATATAGAGGCGAGCGACTGAGAGCGTGTCCGCGCTGAACGTCCCGCCATGTCCGCAGCGGGCGAGCACACAGTCCAGCCCTTCGAAGTCTCTCGCGAAAGGCGTATATCGAGGCTCACGAAGCGTTTGACTTTTTGTCTCTTTCTGGACGTTCTTCTTTGTCTCGGAACCTACGCGAGAAGCCTGAAGAAAAAGAAACAGCCGCCGCCCGATTGAACCGAGAGCGGAGAAGGAACAACGTATCGGCGGCGTACAAATTTATGCCCGCACCTCGCTAAATGTCTACCACGGCGCATACATTTCTTAGCCTTTTTGTCTTTTCTGTTGGAATCTGCCTTGTCAGCGCCGAAAGGACGCCTTGCAAATCCCAGTCCGATCGACGCGAATCTCCAAAGACTTCGCTTTCTTCCAAACCGAAATCGATTTCTCGATTGTCCCCGCGATCTTTGTATTTTAGTATTTTATACACTATATTTTTAGACAAAGGTCGTATGCAAATCGCGCACGTACCACGTCTATTCAAATAACTTTTTTCATTCTTTTGCACAAGGCTCACGATCAAATCCTTTTGCGGACGCGTTAAAAGAGTTTCGATGAGGACGAACCATTCGTTTTTCCACGAAAAAATCAAACCGCGACAATCGTTTGTTGTGGCCCGTTCTTTTTCAACCGCGAAACCAATGTTTTTGCGCAATTCCCACTTCGGACTGGAGATTCGCTGTTCTGAACCCAGGCACAAATTGTATCAAACTCTATTAAACTGCGTCAAACTCGGCCAAACTTTGTTAAATCCTCTTAAACACCATTACCTTTGGCGTGTTGCACGCCCAGCTCGCAACATTCGCAAGCTCTTGAAAAAGCATCAGCGGACGAAATTCTGTCGCACATCTCCGAGCACAAACGACAGCGCATCACACAACCAGCGGCACTAATTTCAAATTAAGGTCGCGCAATTGACCGGCTTTTAGTACGATTACAAAACTAAGACATTAAGAGTTTGTTTTCTCCGGGCGATTATTTGATCAATCAGCTTCTGGTTGAATCGCATCGCTGACCTCATCAGAGCCTTAATTCGATTTCGATTTCCGAAATTGGTCTGCACAGTTAATTGCGTTAACTGATCGAACCCGATTGATACGACGCCGGATAGCAGCCGAGAGAGGAGCCCAACCGGCCATGGCTGTTCCTTTGTTGGAAAACAAACGCGCTGCGAGCTCTAATGTGACGTGTAACATCAGCCCCTTTTCTGCATGTTGCATCAGCCGCGCGTTTCTCTCGATTCTGTTCGTTGCAATGTAACGCCGTTTCTGGCCACGCTGCAAGTCCTTCGGATAAGATCAGCGTCGTCGTCACGTCGTCACGAAGCGATCGCACGGTGGGGCTGGCGTCGCCACACATCGCGGCTGATGACGAAAGCGCCATATACGTAAACTGGTAGCTCAAATGGCTGTTCGCGCTCTCGTGGCGAACTACACGACCCGTTCGAACCCTCCGATTCAATGTCCAAAGATGTAGATAAACGAGACGAGAAATTTGTGAAACAGAAATGGAGGAGTAGATGAAAAATTAGAGAAACACCGCAAACGAACTGCCAGAGCAGTTTCGAATGAGAGAATTGATGATTGTGACGTGATAATGATGGTGGTACAAAATAAAGTTAGTACGTCTGCAAACAAGAGTCACTGTGAGGAGATTTGTTTGTTTGTTTTTTTTTTCTTAAGATCAATGTTGTCGCTGAAGATTGCACGAAACAAAGACGAGCAATCATAATCGTCGCCAGGTGTCAGAAACAAAATATAATAATGTGAGAGAGCCGACGAAAGTGGCATGAAATAAATGAAAATAAAATTGAAAACAAACGAATGAAGCTGTGCGAGTGGAGAGAGGAAGGAGGTCATTAGAGACGAAAAAGGAGGCGAACAAAAAAATGATAGCGATAGCGAAGACGAAGTCGTTACCGCGAAGCTTCGCGAAAGCCTGCTCCTTGTTAAAGCCGGGTGTTTCGGTGCTCGTGGCTTTCATTCTGCTTGCAGGCCTTAATTGCACTTCACGTGGGCCAGCTGCCTCTAGGAACCGTCGCGCCATACCGCCGGCGATCCTCTCGTTCCCCGACTCATCTCTCCAATGACGCGTCCAGTCGGCCTGCGATTCTCATCCGATTAGGAAATTAATTTATTTCCTGTAAGAATAATAGCGATATGCTAATCGCCCTCTAGTTTTGCGACTACAATTAAAGGCTCCCAATGAACGATCCGTCAATCTGAAACATAAAGAGGGCGAGTACTTTATTTGATTGCTTCCAATTGGGAGATTGTAAATACTGCAACTTGATGAGTTATTTATTCTTGACGCTCTTTACAGTAGACGATAATGGGGTACCGTTGAAACGGTGCCAAAATTTGATGAATTATTTTGAAGATTAATTAGCGGATGGGAGGGAAGAACAGCGCCGGATATTCGATTGGGTTTCTATTCTTGGAACATTGATCTCAAACAGTAACCTATATTTTACCGACGTTTTAACTTTTTTGTTCTTCCTCTGGTCACTTCCTAATTGGTCGTCTAACCTATGCTCCAAGTTCTATTTTCGCTACCATACACCATATGCTATTTATGTATATTCACGACGTTTAATTAAAAAAAACTACAGTCGAACAAGCTAGCTCGTAAAATATAAATAACGCGTTCCAATATTTACTTATCATTATTCTACCTAATAAAAATGTTTTTTAATCATGTTACATCGTGTTTGCTTTTATTTCCTTCTAAACCTGATGGCAAATTAAATAATACTTAAAATAACCTCATTCCATGATTAAGCATTGAGATTATTTTTATTAACGATGGTTACGTTCGTTTAATGTCATTTATTACTTTTGTAACTTTGTCTTCATTATACTTCGATTTATCCCTGGTCTATAATCCGCGCAATTTTACATTTGCGAGAAGATTTGCGTTTAATTAATGACATTTCTATACTCATTTCTGCAGCCAGATATTCATTTGCTTAGAGTACGCTCAGGGATCATTTGCATAACTTAATAAGTGTACTTCACCCTACGGAGCCCACTCAAACTTCCTTACTTTCAGACGATGCTTCTGCCCCAGACAATTGTATCAATCAAACTCGTCTGATAAGTTATTCTTTACACGCGTTCTTTTCTTTGTACATCAGTTTAGCAAACCTGAATTAATGAGATTTTTATCGTACACCACGGTTCGTTTGGGTCTTTTCACATTTTAACATTCTCCTGATGTCTTATTCTACTTGAAAAAGTATACTCGAAGAAGTTCCACCACAGGGGGAAAAAATAGCAAAATTATCGTTGCGCCTGAGAGATTGATTGCGAGCACATGGGTATTATCAGAATATAGTAATTTATATCCAGATTGACTTTGTTCGCGAGTGTTTGTAATTTGATAATTGTGTAATAGATGCTATAACTTCTGCAATAATTGGTTTGGGTATTAGTGGTCCTGCGGAATGAATTTAGGCTTGTTCCTTGCCAACGTTCTTAGTCTCATGGGCGCTCAATAGATCATTATGGTAATCCTACCGCCATGCATAACACTTTGATCCAATATTCAATCAACATTTTTACTCATTAATAATATAACTTATAATACTGTACCCTACTGTACCTTACTTATACAAATATCTTACTGTAATAATCCCAACATTCATTATAAGATTAACAAGAGAAACGAAACTACGAAATTGGTACATGTTATCATTGCATTACAATATCAAAAAAACAAAATAATAAAAAGCAGAAAAACAACGTTTGTAACAAACGGAACAGACATTTTCTTTGTGCGGATGAAATATATCACTGATTTCGTTCGGTTTTGTCCCGATGCATTTTGTTCGTGAATCATATAAATTAATTATCATAAAACTGCAGAGTTTAATATACTCGGATTGACGCAACATTAATTTACATCAAGCGGCAATAAGGAACATGGTACGGGCTCGCAATTATTATTGAATTAATGCCTCAAATTTGTCGTGATACGATTGCATTGAGTTGAAACGGACGCGGTGCTCGGCGCAGTCGCATACATTTAGGTATCGCGAGTCGCGGGGAAACACAGGCCGACTTATTCCACTCGATACGTGAGGCATTATAGCCATGATTACATCCTTATAAAACATGCCGAGTTTTGTGGACGTTGTACGGCTTACGGAACATTTTAGTATGGCATTAACAGAGTTTGACCGAGGTAACTATAGCACATGTTGCCGTACGCCGAGCCAACTTTACAAGAGTCATTCGTTATGCTGGTGACAAGCAGACTAATGGCTGAGATAGCCATGCCAGTATATTTGAGGCAGATCTACCTGAAACTGGTATGGAAGTAAGTATGCCAAAGCGGCCAAAAAACTTTTGTCACTTTCGCACGATCCGAAGCATTCGCACTCTGTCATCAGACAGCGAGCTGTCGTCTTTTTCTTCATACACAATTTTTTCTCGTCGCGCCTTCAAATCAACTTCGTTATAAATTATGTTTCTGTAACGTGTTTGCATTTGATCAATGAAAGTTTGATCACAGCCGATGTGATTTCCCGATGTAATCTAGTTCGATGGAGTTTAATATTCGGCTGAATATTCTATACCTTTCAAATTAGTGAGTTTGGAACCCAGCTGATGTATCAATCGATGCAGGCGGTTGAGGAAGGTTCGTATTAAAACATTTATCTTTGACGGTACAAATTGAATGTAGCCAATATACATAAGTTTGTTATAAATAATTACTCTTTGATCATCATGTAAATTGCGAAATTGCGGTGACGTTAAAATCCATTTAATTTATTATAATGAACGTATGAACGTAATAATCATTTTTATAATACAAAACCGCCTTTTGAATCTTCAATAGTCTCATTTTCCGTTGTAAACATGAAAACGTCACAATGCATGTATGCTGTATACAAAAAACCTATTTCCCATTTCATACATAAATCAAATTTAAAATTATTATTGAACGTAAATTCGAATAACATTAATCATCAACTTTCTCAAATTTAATTGAGTCTTGGATCCAAAACAAATGATTAACGTGCATTTCCACGGTCTATGTCAAACTTCGCTACGCATTAATGCTTGTTTCATGTTTGATCAAAGTTCCGAGATATTGGCGCAAAACATAGTACTGTTAGTGCGCGGCAAACAAATTGTAATCTAATATTTACTCAATTAAGATGTCCATAGGTCGCTGGAATGAAAATCGAAGGCATCCACGGTAAATATAAACTGAAATAAATTTTCCAAACCCATACAACCAACTATTTAATTTTAAACCCTATACAAAAACGTTTCATAAAGTTGTATCAATATTATATGTACAACAGCACATAAATTCTAAGATAAATCAACATTTCCTCTCAGGTGGGTTCGCAATCAAAAATTCATCTCAAAAAGTTTGTTCAACATTTTCAACGTTGATTTCCAACGAAATTTTTTCGTTGTCGTTTCATTATGTTTTACCGCGGACGTTTCAAAATAGCGTGGCCTCGGCGACGGTGCGAGATAACATCACCCTGCGGATTGTTCATTAAAAACATACCTGATGCGCGAGAATCGTCGCGTGAAAACATTTCGAGCCCCTCCAAGTGGCGGGCCAAAAACGAAGCTGGTCGCGCGATTGTGTCTAATCTACCGCGTACACGTGTAAGTAACCACCGTGTGAGGACGGGCGCGGACCCATTTATCTGCGAGCCCAGACCCATGATAAAAATCTGCGTCCGCACGTGGTCCTGCCAGTATTTGTCAAGATGCGGCCTCACGATTATACGCTCCAGTCCCTCGCGATTTCCGTCTCTGCTTTAACGTGACACTTTCGGTTGGCGTTCCCCCAAGCGCAAGTGATCCATCGTATAACACTCACATATCTCTGGAAATCGAGATGAAACTTAGCTCTTGGTAGTCTCACTCATTGGAATGCTACCCGCGAGTCAACGTTTCTCATCTCACAAAATCCGACGACACTTTTCAAGGGAACCTGGTTGTTTTCCAAGATTGGATATGACTCGGTAAAATAATCGTGTTGATATTTTCTTTCATAATCCTAATGCAGTGTTTCAGCGTATGTCGGTATAATTTACAGACTCCGAGGCTGGATCATGAACCTACAAAAAAAAATTATTATTAATATCATATGAAAATCATTCGGAAATGTAAAGTGGAATAATTCAATTTCACTTATTTATATATCTTATTACAGTTAATAAAAATTGAAAATAGAAATATTTTTTTTTGCTTTGTATGTACGAATTAATATCCATTTCACATATCCCCGGGATTGCGGAAACTAGCTTGCACAAATCTTGCGAAGTATACCAATTTGAAATCATCCGAGTCAGTGATGATATTGTGAGTTATCAGTAAATACAGCCGCATGAATTACACAAACGTACCTTGTATCTCGTTTCATTTTACTATGTATAAACCTAATAAATATTTATTTTATCTCGTAAGGTATGTATATTTTGCATGTCGATTTCCTATGGCGAGGCGCACAGACCCGACACGGCGTTTCAATTTCCTACGTTGGATCATATCTGGATACGTTATTCAATCGTCTGAGCGGAATAAAGAAACTGCTATATCAACACGGAAATAAATTTGAGTTACTTTTGCAACTACACCCATAAGCGCTCGGCGATCGACTAAGACGTTCGACTCTCAATATCGATCCGCCATTGAGTTTACCGGTGAACGCGCGCTCCGTCATATTTAGGTTAACGCCAGAATTTGCCAATTCAGCAGACAATCAGAGCAGTTGGAACAAAATGTGTCAACGTAAATCCGATGGCTAACGAGACAACATCTCCTCGGATTCAAACTCCAAGTTGTGTAATCATTGAGGGTAACACCAGCGAATACATCACTATTTAGTTTAACAATTACGAATCAACGAAAGTTTTGTTTTTATCAAAAATCAGAGATGATAACTCGGAAGGATGATAGTTGGGAAAGTCAATCGGATCGCGTTCTGTGAATGGGTAAAAAAAGAATAATCATGACGACGAGATGAAAATAAGGGCGGAGTTAGTTGATTGGTGTTCACGTTGGTACTTGTCGCGGCAATTAAAAATTCGGTCGTCCAGTGAGAGACGCGGCTTAAGTTATTGACTTTACGCCGGTACTGAACCGAGAGAATGAACCTAACGATCCCGTGAGCATCAGCATGACGATGTCGAGGCATCACTGTCACGCCAAAGATTTCGTCTGTCCTCTCCATTTCTCTTCGCTGCTTAGTTTCGTGAGAGCAGACCCGGTCGTTGTGGAGATGTGTCGGGCGAGCGACACAAAGCGGCCTTTCAGGGCAAGAACAAGGAGCATGGCTAATGTCTCTATCGAGGCACGAATCTGCTCCGAGAGTTCGTGCGATCGAAATCGAGTCGGAGGTGTACACGCGGAAAAATTCACGGATACCTCTCTCGCCAGTTTGAAAGAAAGAGATGCTTTGTTCATCGTCCACCTCTTCTTCAGGGCCTTCGCGCGTCTGCAATTTTTATTGCCCCTCCCTCCCCTCACCTTTTTCTACCTTGTCCGCCTCCTTCTTTGAAACGACGCGACGAAACGCGAAGGCGAGTGTTTTCGACACCGACGTACGAACGGAGAATGGGCAAAAGGCGACGCGAAACGTGACGCGAAGAATATGATTTGCGAGAGAGTACTTGGCGCGAGACGCCACCGCGCACTCGTTGATAACGACAGGCTTTTGTTTTCCCTTGCATTTTGCGCTCTTTTTATGTTTGCTCGCAGACTTGCATGAGAGGGAGACGCTGACGTGTGTTCACTGACTGGATTTTTCGCGCTTGGTTGCCACCTAACTTACGAACAAATAACGATATCCAAAGTGACCGAAAATAAAAATCACACTGTTTGTCAGATTGATCGATGTATTATAGTTTTAAAGCTCCGAAACGAAACGACGCAACATTCATCATTTTTTTTGTCGACCAATTTTCCTCACTATTTGATATAATGACGGGTGTTTTCATTTTTCGCCAGACTCTTCATCATGAAATTATTCGTCTGTGAAATTTCAACGCGTCTGCGTTTTCTCTCCCACTCAAATAGGACCATTAAAAATATGAAGTTCAAGTGCGTATGTCGCGACATTTAAGTTTTTGTAATAATCATTTGAGAAGAGGTTTCGGATTTTATAATGTAAAATACGAGGCGAGAATCATTTTTGCTCTCCCACCGTAAACAATCTGTTTACGTTGTTGAGACTAAGAGTTACTTTTTATTCCATTGGTCACTGTTTTCTGATTTCTTACTTCTGACATGCTGTTTTTCATTATTTGGTCACTCGGTTTATTTAATTTAAACCACACCATTGTTCAGTCAGGCGCTTTGTTCCCACGCTTTTTTTTAATGTACTTCATCAACGAGACTTATACATGAGCCTTCATCAGGGCTAGTTTATCTCTGTACCATCTTTATTGTACGCTAAATTTTTTAAGCTCAAATTAGGCCGGAACTTTATAGCATTGGACACCTTCGTCTCCAACACCAAGAGTCACTCGACTATTAAAAATAAAAGCGAACAATTCAAAATTTAATTTTTTAAAATGACAATATTTTCAAATTATAATTTCCGTTACACGAAAACTTTCTAAAAATAAATCGGTTGAGATGTAATATTATTTCATGGGAAGAATGATTTTTTGAATGAAAAATACCATCAACCATTTAGTTTGTAACACATTTTTTGGGGTAAAAACATTCAAAACCGATGCTCTATACAATGTACGAATTAGTATGCAAATAACAATATCATCGCTTCAGGTTAATACAACGGTTCCCACTTTTAGAGTAGTTATTTTCAGCAGGCCCACTACCCATATTTTGGTATCACGGTTCTTCGATTGAGTTATTTCTTTGATTTTCACGATCTAATTATCTAGAACAGTCATCTGCCATGCCGACGAAGAAATAACATATACTTATCCTTAATACCAAGGTGCGTGCACACTTGGCGTCATTATCAACGAGAAAGAATGCCCAAAAAAAAGAAGTATCGAGCAGCTGAATCGAATCCAAAACCTTTTCAAGCACTTGGATATCGATGCCTTTGCGTTCAAACAATTCTCAACAAAAATGTTTTGCTATAACATCGCAAGATACTGATCATATTTTTGATACCGGCGCAACATACTCGCGCAGACATGTTCGGTATCTTGAAAATATATTGATCACATTCGAAGTGTGAAATACCGGATGCACAATGCTTTTTCGCACCGGTTCCAAATATTTACGACAAATAGCACAACTTCAAATTTGCTTGGCTGCGCACTCTAATTCGTGAAACTTCTCGCAACTGTCATAAGTTGATCCCGGGTGTCGTCAAATCGGCGCGTATTATAAAACGAATTCAACTGAATTGCCAACTCTTCGAAACAAGTGTTGCAGTGGGTGACAATTTGAAGTATTCAATCAGACAGATTTGCTGGAAAATACACATTTTTTTTCATGGTGATAATTACAAACACCGCTGAGGTGTTTATAAAATGTTTCCGCAGACTTGTTGACCCCGCTGTATGCAAACACTTGAAACGGTAGCTCGTACGCGACTTTACAGTTGGGTTGAGTTACTGCAATCCTAGTAAAACTCTTGTTAGCGTGTCTCATGTGTGTTTCAAGTTAAGTACAAAGTACATAAGACCGTCTGATATCGTTCGTTCAGGTCGAATGCGTAACAAGTATAAATGATACTCGTAAAAAAAAATAAAGAGGCAAAGTGAAGTAAACGAAACAAAAGAGGAGGCAAAGTGAACATTTTTGTTCGTATATTTTCAGTGCCCAAGATTTTTTCAAAGTCTCGTACTCTTGTTGATTCTTGTAAGTTTATTTTGATAAAATGTTTTTTTCTTTCGTCTGAGAGGAACAAACGGACGAAAAGCACCTTGCAAAAAACACGCAATCAAAGTATCATAATTAAGTTGTCTGGTGTGTATCAAGTCAGCTGGAGCGGTGAAGAAAGTTAATGGAAATAAAAAGATTTATTGCATGAACCGAAAAACGCTTATCCGTTCGATCGAATCTAAGTGGAATTTAACTATCGATGTGAATAATGTGGTTAAAAGATTTATAATTCTTGAAAGAAAAATTTTTCGGTGACCCTTTGAAGGTTTACTCCAATAAAATGAAATGCAAATTGTTCGCATGTAGTTCAAGGACCTTTCGCCCATAAAAGGTCCGTCATAACTTTTGGAAAAAAAAATCTCGCACGGGACGGTATATCATCTTTTACGACTTGAAATCGTTAAAATTAGCGGGTATATCAAATTTATTAATAACACACGAAAATGACTTCATATGTCTTACGAACCAGGAAGAATAGCTGGTAAAAATTTGTGCAAAATATAAAAAAAAAGTTAATCTAACGCATAAATAAAAAAAAAAGTTCAAACAGAAGGAACTAAACACTTTCAAAATATTATATTGCATATAATAAAGTTTCCGAATAAATCAACATCCTCTCTATCGCCTTGCTCCTTTCTTCCATCTTTCCCCTAATCTTATTCTCATCATCATAAAACAATGCGCCAAACGCAATCCAATCTTAACCCCTCCGACTACATCAATCTACGCAAAAATCCTATTTCTTGGTCGGAACCATCGACGCCCTGCAACGTAATTTTGCTTTGCGAACAACTTTGCAGCTTGAGACGGGGATTTTCTTCACGAAAAAAAAAAAAACCTCGACATCGACTGACACGATCTATACATCAGACGAATTTTCTAATCGAGCCAAATGGATTCATATTACTCGCGAGAGTCCAATACTCGAAAAGCGTGAGCATAAAACTGCAAGACAAATCATCGTGCTCGGTTGAGAGGCACGTTATAGGGGTTCTTTTTTGCCCGAGTTGTTCCTGTTTTTTATGTAAATTTTGGCAAGGTGATGAACATTGTGCGACGTTACAGGAGGAAGATGGAAATGAGTGAATTTGAAAAGAAGCGGCGGCTCGCTGAAACAAAGGGTAAACCTGAACTCAAAACAAACATCACTCCGCCATTTATTCGGATGGCGGTTTCGAACATTCATCCGTGTGACAATGGCACGGAGATCGAGTCGCCTTGCGTCGTTTCTGTGCATTCACACGGCAGCGATGAAAGGAAGTCCCTTGGCTCGAAAAAAAACGGGCATGCGACGACGGCAACACCTCGAACGATACACACCCCAAAACCCCCGCTGAAGTTGCACCACCTCCCCCTCCCCCCTCCCTTGGTTCCCCTGCACTTCACTCCTTCGCAGCACCATTCTATTCGCATTAACGTGCATGTGCATAAGAATGCGACACCGGGAACGCGAAAAAGGCTGGAATGAAATCCACCGTGACGAAGACAAATTGCACTTTTCGACACCGGTCTTGTTCGCGTGACAAAATTCGTCCTTTTTCCCGAGTTTTATTCCATGCAAAATGCGCTGTTGAATAAATCGCGCCTGTTGCGTACCGAGTTTTTATTATATCAATTACACAATGAGATGGTGCCACGAGCTTGAACGCGTTGTTTGCGATTGTTACTTGCAACGCTTTTGCCACGGTTTTGTTAGGCAATCAAGGTGATCTTAATTTGTATGTTCTGAATGCGGGCTATTTTGAAAGCATCGTGGCATTACCGAGTGGATGGCTGAATGAAATATAGGTGAAGTGGAAAGGTGAAGGAAAAAAAAACGTGTGCTTTAATTGTTTCCCATCATAAATAGATCCATTCGTTATTGGCGCAAGGCCAGGTATCAGTTTTTGAACCGCCTGTTTCCCTCATGTCAAGAAGTAATGGCCTACAGCTATATTATTGAAAATGGTAATACAATAGTAAAAAGTGTTCGAGCAATAGAATTATTTATAGTTGAAAAAATGAACGCGAAACTGATGTTTTTAAAGACTTAAACAATTTTGCAAAAAAGTTTCGTGGAAAAAATATGCACAAACCTACATTTCCCGAGTGTTCTTCATCTGAACTTAAATATGTGTAACGATGGAACTGAAAATTATGTTGAACTTCTGTTAGTCTGTTCCAGCATAATTTCATACTTGACCGAGTCGAAAAAAACGTGCTTTCTTGCTTGCCTTTGACTTTATAGTCATATAAGACTACAATTACATATTAAACCTAAGTGTTAACTATGAAGGAAGATTCGAAAAAACTCAACTTTTTATAAAAAGACAGCCGAGTGATTCTTTTATCTTGTGGGTAACAGAGGGTTAAGCTCATTCTAGTCGAATTGAAAGAACCTTTTCATTCGAAGAAGACCTTTTCAAAAATAAGTTACATTTGGGCCAATTATTTCCATCACATAAGAGCACCCATTCATTCGATAATTTGAACACTGTCGTACAACAATTAGAACGAAAGAAAAACGTACACAAAAGTCAAGTTACAAAATACCAAAATTACATTTCTCTCAACGTTGAAATTTTTAACGTTTAAAAGATGTTAAAAAATTTATACGTTTGAATCGTGATATTTCTTTTTCGTTACGGTTTTTAAAGGTCTTTAATATTTAAACGTTCGACAATAAATGTCACATTAGCTTCGAGAAAGAAATAATCAAACAAAAAAAATGGCGGTTGTCGACAAGAACACTTTTTGGATTAAAGAAAGTAAGTGGATTAAGGGCGACGACTTGGAAATAAAAACATGGTGTTAAAAGGTGCTCGAAAATCTTCATTCTTATCCGATGCTTATCTCGTCGCCATTGGATTACATCAGTAAACTGTGACACTCGTCCTGACCTGTCCCAATGCCTGGGATTTATCTCGCGTTCTTTTTTGCCCCGGGAGTTCTTTTATCACCACGTTTTGGAATAGAAAATATCTACAAGCGGGCGATTGACTTTTGGAATTTATGTGGTCGGAGGATTTTTTGTTCAATCTCGGTTCTCATGGCACCCCACACGGATAATTCGAATAACTCTCATGATCCCAATAATTCTTTTTTTTTTCGCGCACACGCAAAAATTTGGCAACACAGTTGCTCAAGTAACGATTTTTTTGGTTAAAGTGTTTGGAGATCTTTAAATTGTTCACATTTTTTGAATGTCAAGCAACCACTTCAGAAAAAATTGTTGAGAAATTTTTCAAATTAACGAAGCGAAAGTCGCATTGTTATTATTTCTTTGTACCATGGATTCGCGTTAAAGGCAAATTTTTAATTTATCAATATATACTGATCTTGGTTCCTTGAGATATGTTTACTCTTTTACTTGAACTACTTTTTGAAAAATTGTCTAAAATGTCCTTCACATACATCTGCAGTTTTTGTTTATAACTCAGATGCATCGAAGCGAGAATTCTAAATTTTGATTTCTCGCTGATTTTCCGTTTGACCAGTTTTTTATTCCTGTTTTGCAGTTTTCTCTCTGAAATATTATTTAAAAACTATTTTCAAGAATCAGTGAAGTGTTTCACTTGCAGTACATATTTTTAGTACATAAAGAAAGGGAACAGAAATGCTCTTTATATATTTTAACTCACAATCTGAATATCTTTGGATTGAAATAATTCAAAAGCATTTTATAAACGTGAAGAAATACTGTGCTTTCGTTTCGAACAGTTTCTTTGAATATTTTTTTTGAAACAAACTATTTAAAATTTCATTCTATAAATCATTTTATACAAACTACGAGGTATACAAAAATTTGTTTTTCGTTTCTATTTATTTTTTGGCATTTTTATTCATCTTCATGTATGTAAATTTGTATCAACAATTGTTGAACTATAATAAAACTTGATTGACGGTCAGTGCAATGTTTATTTAACGTAATATGATTGTTACTAAGCAATATAAAATTGCAAACGTTTTTAATTTATATGAGTAATTTCGCGGTGGAATTATATGCATGATCTTCATATTGTTTTTGAAGTCGCAATAGATAGCATGTTCCACCGGTCGCTATAGATATATTATATGTACGAGCGTTCATACTGCGACGGACGTGTTCCCGCAAATTGTACAAGACTTGTCTGCGAGCTTCAGTAATATGCCCTTTGGTCATGCTGATCGCTAAAACAGTACCATTGAACTTAATAAATTTCTAAACATTATTTATATTCAAATGAAATGCTATTTCATTCGAGCAGGGAAAAAATTAACACATCAATAGGGGCCATCATCCATCAGCGATGCACATATTTCTTTGAAAATTACATTAAAAAGTCGCGCGAAAGCGAATATTTCGGCGCATAATTCGCCGTTATTATTCGTTAACATCATAACTTATAAAGAACCTCCGCGGCAGTTTATTCTACAAGTACAATTCATGAGCTTAATTTGCATATTCAAAAAGCGCGAGTATTTAAAAAAAAAAGCAAAAATAAAATACACCACCGCATTGTCGCTTTGCATCGATGTATGCAAATGAACATAAAAAAATAATTGTTACGCGCTCGCATGTCCTGCCGGATACACCGTTTATTGATTAACAATTTGTTTATGTGCATTATTTACATAAATGCATGACCATCAATATTGTAATCAAACCTTTCATCCAATTGCTATAAATTTAATGTGCATAACGCTATTAACTGGCATGATAATTTCTCGTATATTTTGCACGAAACCCGTACAATAATCTCATGCTCATAAATATGTAAACGTTGCGGTTTGCCATTTGGGGCGTGCAAAGCGCTCTTTATGGACACTGTAAACACCACGTGATGTACAGAAGAGACTATTTGGTTTAGATGCAGTAGCAACATCGGATAATAATACATGCAACGCTATCGAAGACGCGCGTCAGCGACACATTTCGCGATTATCGCGGATCAGTATGTTCAGGTGTACTTGTAGGGTGTCGGTTCGTATCTATAGTTTTGCGCTCATATGTACAACAATACATAACACATTACACTCTGATATTCTAGCTGTGCATTTGGCTTTTTGTTTCAATATAATGTCACAAATTCAAATTTCCCGCAGTCAAAATGGCCTCGGCGTTGTATCCCATATCCGCAAATAATATTTATCAGCGTTTGCATCTATACGTGTTTAGGTCGTGGGTTGTTTTTCATCTCTTATCTTCAAAGTAATTTGGTAAATTAACTGACACGCTCATATGACTTCAAACAATTATGTTCTATCATTCGAATACATAAATTACCTCGTCTTCAAAAAGCCAAGAACCTGTCACATCAAAACCTAACAAATACGGGTTTACAAGTAAGATGTCAAGGAGTAGTTTGGAGCAATCTTTAAGCCTGCATTAAGAATCAACGAGCGTCTGTGTGTGTGCTTCTAAACCACACATCATTACATCTGTTTTTCAGTGAAATGTCGCCACTTGCGTTCCGTCACGCCATGCGTAACTACATATGTTTTCGACGAAATGACGCGCGGCATCCTTTGCGTTTCAACATTGCCCCGAGTCATTGCGTGCGTTTTCAGCAATGCAAAATGAGTTATCAGTCAGCACACAAGACACCTTATGTCTGACCTTCGGAGTCTATCGAAAATAAACACCGACATTTCCGTCACGTGTTCCCAACGACGCAACGTGCTCCGGCGCCCCCCGGTGTACTTCCAGCTCAATGAGAAAGCGTGGATGGGGCCACCCTTCAAACCGGCTTTCCCAATTAATTTCTCGGAAAACTCAGAGTTGAGTAAAAACGCAGTCGAAGACCGTTTTACAATTTTATAGTGTTCACCTCGAGGTCCAACCTCTAATTAATGGCTCATAAATTACGAGCGACGAGTCGTTAATGGGGAACGGCTACGCGTGGATAGGACCTCTATTCTTCTCTCGCTTCTTTCCTCCTCTCCAGCTTGTTCCTCCTTCGCCTCGTATTTTCTCGCTCGGTGCATTCGTGGGCCGAGGGACGTTGTCTTTTTCTCTCCTCGTCGTTTTTTTCATCTCGCTTCGTTGCTCTTGCAGCTCTTGTTTTGTTCCTCTTTCGCGTACAACCGTGTTTGTAATGCGATCTTCCTGCAACGTATCTAAATCTGACAATCTCGAGATGTAGCTCGTCGGTAGTTACACTTGCACGATAGATGTCGAAGATTATATTCGAAAGGCAATTCGCGCATTTTCCGTGCGTTTCAATGTTTATGTGCGACTGCCGGTTGTATGGTATCGTGTTAGTCAGCACAACAAGTGTTACGCACTTCTACTTTGTCAGATTGTACTTCTATAATCGCACCTGCAATATTATCGGAGTATCCGATTTAATAAGCGTGTAAGAACGTTTCGTTTTATCCTTATACCGAGAAATGAATATCGAAATTTACTATTAAATGTAGTAACGCTGAGACACACTTTTTAATGGTACCAAACTATGGGATAATATTATACAAATTTATTATATCTCGTTTTGAAAATTAATTTCTGAAAACGAATGTCTTTTTTTTATTTGATATATTTTATATTGGAAAAAAATTGAATTGTGTTACGTTTCATAGTTGGAATGTTTAGATACAATTTACGTGATGTTTTTATTTATGAGATCAGAAATAATCTCGCAAAACTTTTTTTCGTTTGTTTTCAATGCTAGCATAAAAATTATTATCTAAAAATATAAAAATTAATACATCCTGTGATAAAAATGTTTATGTAGTTGTATCTGAAATTTCAAACTTCACGTGCCAATTTTTAGTGTCACATGATAAAACGTTGAATTGAAATGCGAATAAAAGAGATTAAATGTTTTGATTTGTATGCTTTTTGTGTTTGCATTTGCTATCTGGGTCATACATTATTTTCTACAATTCCACGAGTACATCCCAAATGCAAGTTTAATAAGAAAATTCGGTACTCTCTTCTCTCCGCGTAAATTATTCTCCTTATTGTTTCTTTTTTTCTCGATGATGAATGTGGCCGGAATATTTTCGAAACGATTTGAGCCCAATCACTATAACTCTGCACTCGACAAATAGAAATAACTTTTGTTCGCTCTTTTTTTCCCGCGCGGAGATAAAACGTTTCGATTCAAATTATACGTGCTTTTCGTGCACGCTTTTCATAGAAGTAATATTTCCATTGAAGAGCGCTAGTGAAATTCGTTGGTTTGGATTTTGCCGAAATCTGTCAACAGAGGTAAAAGTAAAAGCGCCATCATGTGAAAGAGACATTCGTCGATATTGTGTCGTTCAGCCGACTATAGAGAGCGCAGAGGAAAAGGATCAGTCGTTGAGTGATTTATAAAAGGTATTGGTAGGATGGAGGGCACGGGGATGGTTATGCAAATTTCAACCACGCGAACTCGCTGTTTCGCCGGATCCTCCCGCACTGTGACTTGGTTGTTCCATTGTCTTGAGGAACATCTCTTCCATCTCTGCTCAAAGTCTCCTGGCGTGCAATGCACACTGTTCAAACGGAGCGATAGTTCCAAGAAAAAAGTAAGCTCTGTCGGGATAGTTGTCATCGACTCGATGGGCTCCTTCAAATGGGATGCATCAGTTCCACTGAACTACTAATGTCCTGGAGAGTCAGCCTTGTGAAAACCCATACCTAAAAAAGCTCCATACAAATTACGATTATTCAAATAATTTTCCTAATTTGTTTATTGTATTGCAAAACTAAAAATTTACAAATTTAATCTCTAATAAAAATATAATTCAGAACTATAATTGTCCATTGAATTAAATTTAAAGAATCTGTACAGTATGTAGGCCGTTGTAAAAAAAAAGAATTATCTTTATTTCGAATTCCAAACGAGTGGGCACCGAATTGAAAGGCTTGTGTCGCTAAGCGAGAGGAAAGTGCGTTAAAAAGACATCCCGTTTGCTGCAGGCGTAGCGTATGATTTAATGTTGAATTAATTCGATATTTTCTCGCATGATAATTACCTTATCGGATCGCATCACACGGAGGATCATTGAGGTTTGTTTATTCGACGGTTACGTTTGTGTCTATAAACTTATCGCGATGATAAGTGCAGCGCCGAGTGCAAAAAGATCTCGCGGTGTCCATCTTTCGGCATTAAATTCTAACGAGGTTTGAATGATGGAGCGAACGCAGAATATTAATGTCGAACATTGGAGCAAAAACATCAGATGGCATATACGAGCAGGTATAATTATAACAAAGGCGAAACAAATATTTCGTTTAATTATAATTTAAAATTGCGATGCCGGTTTACGATTAGCCAAGTTCGGTCGGCGTGGTATGAGCAGCAACATGTACGCCATCACCGTTCGTCTTAACTCCGACACTGTAATAAACCGAGCCCACCCTGGCTTCACTCGTTGACTCTTAAGAACAGAGCTAATTGTACTGAGACGTACATGCGATTGCCATTCAGAGAACGCCGCGCAATCGACACGCGTTACTTGCCACGTTACAGCTCAGACGGGTCTCCATTGTTCCCCAGCAATGTTTTATAAGCAAAGTAAAAATTCAAGCTTAAGTGATACACGATACTCGGAACAATTTGCTGGCCGACTTTTGTCACGAGCGCTGCCTTTTTCACTTCAAGTGAAACGTCACGAATTTCGCTTTTACCGCACTACTTTTTGACGACTTGCTCGTTGGAATTTTGAAACTTGTAATTGTTTCGTAGACCCATTTTGTTATACTAAAATAACTAAATTCCACGTAATTTAGAAACCTTTGAAAAAAGGTAACGTATTAATTTATCATATTTTATCAACTTTTCCATTACAGGGTATTTTTCTTCCATAAAGAAAACAACAATTCAATTGTACTGAATTTATTTGCAATAAAATTGCCATTTTTTGTATGCGAACGAATAATAAAGTGAACTTATTTTTTTTATCGGAAACGTAATAATAGGCGACCGTCTCGAGAATTTCTGATTGGCACAAGAGCGAAATTGCTATTTTCTGCAGGCAACCAAGCGTAAAAGTATTGAACAATGAGTGACATTTTATTTCAGAAATTATGAGATTCTCGAAGAGTAGTTCATCTCTTGAAGAAAATACGAAAACAAACCACTATACTTTGTCTCGAAATTAGATTTGATTTGAAGAAATTCGACATACATAACGCTGATAGACAAGTTTAGTGTATTTCATTTTATTTTGTCCTACTTACATTCAAAGATCAATATAACTAAAATCATAGACTTTCTGATTTTTTAATCTCGACTGGAATCGAAAATAGATAAAATAATATCTGTTATACAGTTAAAGATCAATCTCATACTAATCAATTTTTTAACCAAACAATTAAATAAATAACTGCGTTGATGAAGCCAGATTGGTATCTTATAAAATTATAAACTTGATAAGAAACTTCGGAAGTCATATAATATAAATAACTTTTGAACTTAAAAGAAAAGTTCACATCCAGCATTCAGATTTTTTATGTGTGACCATATAATTAAAATGGAATAGCTAAGTTATTCTTACGATTACATTGTTTCGCTTTGCTTTCAAGTGTAACAATTTATCGCTGCACCTACTGATTATAAAGTTGTTTGTACTTGGCGAACAATACGAATTTACCCTTTCTTTCAAACCATTTTATTATCAATAAATAATAAAATTTACTACTCGGATGAAATAACGCCGACGCATTTTTAAATTCTTTGAAAAGCCATACGGTGATTCTGACAGTGTATGATCACGCTCACGCGCGATGAAATGGCGGTCGCGGACGAGTCGTTTGTGTGCACGAGCAATGACGAGCAGCACTTTCGGTAAGGTTTACGATTCGGCGAGATAGCACAGAACGACTGCTGGACAATAACGGCATAAATCTGTCGACGTAAATCTAATTTAGAATGAACGTTTTTTAAACCTCACGCCCGGTGAAATTACAGCGCGGCTGTTTGGGTCTATTGTTTTGTTGAATTCGCTCCCGAACTTATTTAAACGTATACTTTTTGGAACGCCGTGGCTTTTGCTTTACGCGACTATATTGTAAGTACAACGCGACCTTTTGTAAAAATATCACCACGGCGTAGCTTGATTGTGCTGAAATGTCAATTCCACGGGTCTATAATTCTGAATAAACGTCGTAAATGCTTTTTTTTCGTTGTACAAGAGATATCGACTTCTACGTTCATTAATAATGTCTTAACATTTATAGGAATGTTTTTGCTCAACAAAAAAAATTCAATCTCAAACTCGAAAACACAGCAATCAATACGGTAATTTTCCTTTACAAAAACATTATTTGTAAATACCTTATTATATTTTATGTTTGACATTAATATTTTTTGAATTTCAATACAGCTACATTCAATTTTAATTTGAAACCTTTTTGATTATTTTATATTGAATAAGAAAAAAATATTGACTGGTTCTAAAAGCAACGTTAATTTTATTGGCCTGACGTGATTAAAGAGGTCAAAACAATGGTTGCTATAGATGTTCAATTAGATAATCATTCAATCTTATCGCAGGATGGGTGAGTCCGTCGAGACTTCGAAAATTCGTTTTTACCAGCCATTTCAAATAATGAAATGGATGAAATTGTAATATAAAAGTCAATTTATTGAATCATAATTTTTTTTCACTCAAACAATACTTAGAATGAACTATTATGTAATTCATTTGTTTTGTTTTATAATTTCAAGCTATAAACTTTAAAGAGAAATAAATTTAATTACATGAGTTTCATTGTCATTTTGTGAATAGTTTTTAATTATCACTCACTTTTTATTTAAAAGCACCATTTTGTTAACAAATGCATCTAATTTATGTTCTTCTTCAAGTCGTAATAAAGCGTAAAACATTTTGAATGAATTATTCTCTGATTGACATTAAAGTGTTCCTGTGTACCTGCAAGTCATGCAAATTAATATTCACGTTTGCTCTTAAATTTTTGTAAGCCTATTTCTAGAGAAATATAAGTAACACCATATCTTCGTGCTTTTTACGCTATCTATAATTATGTGATGGGTCAGGAGTTTCAAGCAAATCATGTCCTTATATCTGTCTCTGATTCGCGATTTTGAAATTCATTGTCAGATTTTATTTATTTTATCGTACCATAAAGAATGCATCTACTCTCTGACGGGTCCTTCGCGCCACAACCAAAATTTTTGATATAATATTTCACAAACACACATGAATTTTTACCAAACTGTCAATAAAATATTCTACATGATATTTTTTAAAAATTGAAAAAAAAAAAAATTCAACGTGTTCTATTTATTTTCAGAGATGTCAGAGGACTTATTCATTAGGCGGATCAGTATTGTACATTAAAAAATCATCACATCCAAAAACGTACGTAACACAACGTCAGTCTAGAATGTTTATGACACAAAATATCAACATTAAAACGCCCCAAGTTGAAGTTTCATTTTAAAATTGTCCTGTCTGTCAACGGTTTAGTAATTAATACATCCCACGAACTGTTAGACAATCCTTGGAGATTCGCCAAAAGTCTGTGTGTCCGTCGAAAGCTCTAAATGTCACAGCGTTGCCAAACTTTTGTCAGATTGTATTCTATAATACTATCATGTTGTTTGTCAAAACGTCAGCACAACTTTTAATTCAATCAACAATTTTTCCCTACGGCTTATCTCGTTCAATATACGTTTAATTTCTCAGACATTTTTTCATGCCGAAATTGTGCCCGAGTAATGTATCAAATGTCGTATATACAAAGGGCATACAACCCACAGAGTATAAATTGTTCTGTGAGTTCGATTTCTAACAACTTTTATGATAATTGTTTAACAACAGAATCATAAGAGCACACACGCATATCGATGTGAGTGTTTGCACTCGACTGAACATGGCTTCGTACGAAACAAAATTTATATCCGATGATAGGCCGTCCATTTGTATCTTTGTTGCAGACTGGACGTATGCATGTATACGAGACACGCCGGCGATGCAGAGCCACGCTCGGTCGAGCGAGCTACGTCCATGACCAAAGCAGAAAGAGAGCTCGGCGACTCAAAAGATTCGGTCGCGCCCAGTTCTTCGCGACTTGTCGTTCCGCAGCAGTCACAGCCGCCCCAATTATGCTCGCTCAGCGATCGCGGTTCGATCTGCTTCAAAGAACGACATTCCCCGACAATCAAGCGCACCAACGAAAAACTTAATTGATCATAGATCAATCATATATTAACATTTGACTACACTTTTTACCGGGGTTGCCCTCGAGTTTGTTTTTCCATCGGCTGAGCTTGCAATTGCATCCCAGTTGCTTATTGCCAACCAAAATATGACTTTTCATATTTCATTAATTGCCATTTACATTTGTTGTAACAGCGGAACTGGTTCGTCGGAGTCAAAGTTGTCAGAAAATGAATAAGTAAATTATTCAATTAATCGCATTCAAGTTTTTTCCTATATTAAATTGCCAATTACTTAAAGCTAGTTTTTACCGATCGCTTTCGAATTTCACAAATTAAGTAATCATGTCGACGAAAAACACGGCCAATTAATTTTCAAATTGAAGCATTTAATTAACCGGCCCGAGAGCATTGTGTTGTGGTCTTTTAATGGAAACGCTTTCTTTATCACATTTTTAAGTCGACCATAGTTTCGGTTATTTAATCAGCTTCGTGGCGTGGCTTATTTGCACTCGAAACGAATAGAAATTAATTTCCGTGGGCTGCTGCTTGCACTCGACCGAATGACGCCACAAATAAAAATCATCAAAATTGATCATCAATCAAAGGCCTGTACGAATAAATAATCCAACGTGGCAAGAAATTTTCTTAGCCGGGTTTTTAAAATTCCGCGGCTGAACAGTGTGCACCGAGGCGACCAAGCGGTCCTCCAATAAGGATCCGCGGCAGAGTCATGCCCGAAAGAAAAAGTCGTGCATAAGCTGGAATGCTATCTCATCACTAGAATGCGTGCGGAACGAAGAACGCAGCAAGAAAAGGCTTCTTAATAAAATCAATATTAATTGCTGCTCCACGCTCGTTGTCGATGTCGGCCCGTACTTTTTGAATATTCAAGTTTCTCTTGTTGATAAAAAGTTGTTTATGGGCCCCCGATGCTGCTCCCTTTGCGTCCGGTTTTTGCCACTTGGCGCAACAGTCGTGAGCACCAACCATCAAGACGTCCGAAACTCCAGTCGAGATCCAAAAGCTGGACCATCGTCAATTGTATCTGAAATTCCACGATGATGATCATGGCCGTTGCAAAAATTTATTATTGAGGTTGTGTCGAGTTCTCTGAAACACGTCATTCAATTATCCTTAATGAATTGAAATCAAATCCATCGAGTGGAAATGCATATATTTGCGCCAATTAAATTCTAATGATGTATGCCAAGTTTGGTTTTGTATTGTGAAATTGTTAATGCGAAAACTTTATCTGTGAATTTAAACACGCGAGGGTTCCTCTGATAAACCTAAACTTGTGCCCACACAACTACTGTCTCAAATGGATTATAATTTTCCATCGGGCAAATATTTGTACAACCGTAATGGAATTTGCTAAATATGTGTATATACCAGTGGCTGAGTAATTAAACAGAAATTTGATCCCGATTATAAAGCAGAAGCGCACAGAAAATAATACGTCTCTGTGGCAAACGCATCGACATTTTGACAAGAGAGCTACCGTTATAACGAGACTGCAAATTATATCAAGGCACTTCATTTAATGGATAGTTTTTGAACCTGCGTGAGAGAACAGTATTATAACCATCCATATCAATTAATCGCCAGTATTACAGTAATATCAAGGGTATTTTCTTTAATCATCAAAATGGAATTAATATCTTAATCGTTGCGAATTTCGCCGCTGATCCAATTTTAATAAATTTCAAGTTTGAGTTTGAATCCAAGTTATGTAATCATGAAACTTAGTCTTGCTAACCAGAAATCTATTGCCTTTTGACGCAGATCTAACTGAGGCACTGTCTAAAGTAGGGTAAACTTATAGACTTGAGCGCAAACTCCCTGCCCACCTCTGACGTTGATTCTTTATGTTGTTCCGACATAAATTCTTGATGTTAATCATATTGGGAATGATAAAATTCAAAGCTTAATTGATAAAAGAAACGAGCGAAAATAAATGAGCGGTGGTAAAAGAAACCTACCCGGCATTAATATCAAACCTTTTAATTAAACTTTTCTTGATGGCTCGTTTGTTGATATTTATGACAACGAAATTCCGCTCGTCTATAGATGACTGACGATACAAATAGTAAATTCATAACAGAAGTATCAGTTTGGAATTCAGAAGCAGCAAACTGGAGTGACTCGTCGATCCAACTCAAAGGGCATTCTGTTTCTTGTTGGCCAAGCAGGACTCTATATTCTCATTTATAATCTGCTTCTAGTGCGATACCCGTTCCTGGAACAGAATGCAAGTGGGTTTAGAATATGAAGCACGTGAACGTAGAATAAGCATAGGTGATGAAATGCACTTTAATTAACGTGATTGAACGTTATTAGTACTTTCGTCGAATTCACTATTGGACGTTAGTTTAACATTTGTTATTGAAACTAACTCTTCAAATATATGATACACATTTATAATTTAATTAAATTTATTATCCTACAAATATCACGGTGTATTGCCATTGTGTTTTCCTCGAAACTTAATAATGTTTGTCACTGTTAATTGCTGTTTAATAAAAAATTGAATCTGTTGTGATACTTCAAACAAAACCTGTTTTGTTTCCGTTGAAAACTATTGGCAATCATACCTTTGTGGCATTTCTCCTGATTGTCAATAATTGTCAATCTAAATCATTTTGCACACTCAAATCAATCGGGCGTTCATTGTGAAGCCATTTCAATTAACGCCCATTATTTTAACTAGTTTTATATTAATGACTTATGACTGGATGATAAGTTGATAAATACAGAAAATTGCTTATCACTGGCAGCTGAATTGCAGGTACGCGTGTGGCATTTACACAGGTCTCTCACCGGCATGGCTTACGTTTAATCAAATGAAAGGTCAAGTTAATAAATGTTAACGATCAGTCAATCACATCTGAGTTCTTAATTTCAGCGTGTGCGATTGCCGGGTTAGATAACTTTATTAGCACAATCATCGATTCGAGCACGAGCATTAAGGCGTTACCGCGGTGCTGCAAACTCGATCATTTCGTCGCAAATGATGTAACGTCGCCAAGGCACGGAAAGGGCTCATAAAAACAAGACGGTAACTGAATTTTTAATTTAAAAAAACACGACTAAAATGTGATTTTAAGAATCTGATGGAGCGATAAAAGTTAATTGAATGTTAGACGAGAAAATTTGATCAGACTCTGTCATTAGATGAAACATGATTTCATATTGATACAAAGGGGGTAAAAATCGATTGATTAAAGTGGTTAGAAGATTTTGTCGGATAGCCACATTCATCAACTTTGAAAGATGTAAAAAAAGTTTGTCAATGATTGATGTGATTCAAGTGATGAGTTTTTTTTTTTATGTACCTCGTTGCAATTGTTATGCAACGTTCAACGTTGTAATACAATTACGTAATAGTCGATATTAATTGACTAACGGAGAAAATGGAAGTGTGCTTAATGGGCACGATCAAAAATCAAATCAAAAAATTAACGGACTCGACCGTGGATTATTAATTGCATCGAGTGTTTGTTGTGGGCAATTTATTTCGCGCATTTGCACACGCGGTGATTACGCAAGTTAAATAAGTATTGATCCTCGTCGTAAAAACGCGCAGATGATATTTATGGCAGTTAATTAAAGCCAACCGAGAAATTCGCAAGACACTGGCGAATGTGTGCCTGCGTCTTTAATTTTTCACCGAGTTTAGTGATTTTCACTTTTCGACACCGCCGGAATTTCACACGAGCGAGTACAAGTGTGTACGTGTCTCGAGATGGCGCACTTTCGTATAATGCTTCTCATACAATCGATAACGATCACTGATAGAACATCGGAATCTTCAATAGTACTTGCCATTGACGTACAAGCATCTGGCAGTATAACCGCTATTCAACTACTAAGTCTCGATGGTTACTGAAATTGTGGAATTTGGTAACGCGACATTACGATTAAAGGGATATCAATAGCGAAATCAAGATTTCTCATGGTAGAAAAGATTTTTCGATAATTTTCGATTTCAATGCAGAATCAAAATGTCGTTAATATTCTCAGGCTAGATTTACGATCTCACGGTAAATTTCGTAATGCCATAGAACAGATATTGTTTGTTTTTTTTTTCAATTTTTTTTCACAAATTGTGATGAGTGCAAAAAAAGGTGATATTTATTACCTGCTTGGGGAAGTGCACTTATTGTTGTGACTGATGTGCTGAAACAAAAAAAATTACGTACGTTAGGTGTATGTATTGCTTTCAAAGCCATGTGTATAATAGGTACATTTATAGGCAGCAACAGCTGTTTCGAAGTAGTACTACCAGCTGCTTAGACGTATTACCGCTAAGTATGACATGTTTATATCAATATAACTGTATTTATTCGCTTTAAAAATCGGACATAACAAAGTGACACGCGAAGATGATTTGTGACAATGAAAACGTCTTTCATTCTTGGTTACACTCGAGAGCCAAAATTCGTCATGTAAATGTTATTACTGTCGTTGGGAAAAATGTCTTGTTTATTACGGCGGATTGTTGTTTATTTTTGAAGTGCCCGAGACAGAGCTTGTACTTCGAAATAGCCTGGCGCTGTTGTACATCAAAGTAAAAATTCATCGTAGGTTGATATAATGTTTAAGTTCGACGACAGCATATGCGATTCTGTTTGAAATAACGCAAAGATCTGTGAGCGGTGACCTAAATAAATATATAGTTTCGTTCTCAGAATTAAAACTTTGATTATCGATTCAACAGCACGAACCGCCCGTTCCTTCCGCTATAATATAAACTGATAAAGGAATTCGATCTGTGCTTCATCTTTCGAGTCATTTGAAAAAAAAAAATACTATACAAAAATAAATATGAACGACAAAAAGAAAACTAATAACAACCGATAAAATATAACAAACATCACAATTTCTCTGCGATGTTTGCTCGTGAAATATCGAGTCATTTTTTTTAATTCAAACGTTGGCTGAATAGTCTCAGATGACAAAAATGTACCGGCCCACAAAAAGCACCAGTAGATTAAAAACGTTGACCAACAACTCTCGTGGACTTCATAAATAAGATTGCTCGCAAAGCTTTTCGTACTATGGGCTAATAAAGTACATTATAAATTCCGGGCTCCTTTCATTCTAAAACCTATAACCTCAAACTGGCGCACGGACAAGTTCTCAGTTTCAAGTTTTATTTGCACCTTTGAATGAGTGTATTTTGCGTGTCCAACTGATGTCGTTGACAAGGGCGCGCATTTGCGCACGTAGCGTCACAAGAGAAAGGTTAAAATGCAAGAGTACGAGAGAGGTAATGCAGAGCAACAGCGGAGCGAAAGATGCGAGAGCCGTGAGAAGGGCGCCACGATGAATCCTCGCGATTAACACGTCACCGTGGAAGAGCGTGTTTAATCAGCGCGCGAAGAAGACGCTGCGGGGCGTCCGTCCACATTCGGACCCGAAACTTCCTTTCTCTACATCACTGTCTTGCTTTCGCTTTATCGTGGCTTTGACACAACGCAAAAGAGCGAGACGAACTGCGGGAGACACGCGCACTATTCGCCCATAAATAACGGGCTCCGCACGGCCACGAACTTGCGGCTATGACGAGGACGATAATTGTGAGTTACGTCGGACCCCGCGGGCACCGAAATCCAACTACTTTTTTGCCGTTCCTTTTTTGGCCCCGCTAAATTATTTTTTCTCGCTCCTTCTCGCTGGTCCTTTTTTTCCCTCGCACTTTGTTTTCGAAATGAGGACCGGGCTGGAATCACCTGAGATATGCGCAATGATGCTTTATCAAGAAAAACAATCTCGGGGGGGAAAAAATTCTTTCATGAACGATGCTGAAAATTTTGCCGCAGAGAAAAATGTCATTTTTCATTCGATATACCGCACTTCGAGAGAGTTACAGTTGTTCGTAACCTACGGATGTTCTTGTTTCATGATTTTTGAGATATTTTTTTCTCGAAAATACTTGGAACGAATCGTTCATTATTTTCACCTGTGAAATGTTCGAACGCTGATTGAGATGTAACTGGCATGCCAACTGTATTTAAGTTACCAAAAGCGTGCATTCTCTCAGGCAAAAATAATGTACGAATTACCATGCCGATTCCCATATAAATTTTTCGAAAATTAGCACTTGCGCTGGAATTCAAACAGCCTTACGTGTAATTTCCCATGCCAATTTTGCACGTCGTTTCTGCATCTAGACGTGCCGATTCGTTTGCGATTATGCACGTACTTTTTTTTTGTTTCGCCCTCGTCAGGAAGCACCGGCCACGTTTGGCTGGTATTAAATACGAGCGCAAAAAGTGTGTAGGATGCGTGTGATAAGGCGTAACAAAAGTAAGAAATATTTGGAGTGAGATGAACTGCGGGGCTGCGATGCGATGGATCCACAGAACCGTTGACTTCCGTTTGACATAGCTGAAATTGCTCGCCATTCATATATCATATCGTTCTCAGGCGTAGAAGACTTTATCATCAATTATGTGCATATGCTGTGCGTGTACTAGTGCTGGAATAGCTCTTTTTTCTGCGCTTACTTTCAAAATTTAATGCTCTCGCGGGGGAAAATTTATTGAGATTGAGATGTTGAGTTGACGGCTGAGACGAATGAAAATGTTCGGACGATTTCGCGCGAAGTAATCACACGTGTAAATTTGCAATGAAAAATGTCTGCGCAAATTAATGTCGCGTTTCGTGTCAATCAAACAGTTTTTTTATTCGTTCTCATGAATTATAATTATGATTTCACGTCTACTCTCGTTTGAGGACCAGATAAATCTGCCGGAGCCGAGTGCACATCTCGCAAATCTATTTCCAGATCAAAGAATTGTATTCGATTTTTCGACATCTGTGTGTTGCCACTCCATACCCTTTAATCTAAAAATAATCTTGTCGTACATCAAAGATGGTACTTTTGGCGACTTATTAATCTTACAGTTAAGCGATCAAGCGAAATTACTGTTAAAAATTATAATTGCGGGTATATTACATTCGGTCGCTCGCTGCTTGCTTTGCTCTTATTTTGTTCTCAAAAATGACCAAGCCAAATGTGTAATTAAAGTAAAATGAAGAAAAATTGTAAATGTCATAAATTACGGCCTAATTAGACCGCGCGTAGTATCGCTAATCGAATAATAAATTAAACTTTTAATATTCATTAGCGCTTTATAAATTTTCAAGAAATTCTGTACGCGAAGTCAATAACCTACTTTGTATGGGCCGAAAGCTTAATAAACGTTGTTACGAATCTCTCATGATTTATGAACAGTTTGCATGTAGATACTAATGATAATAATTCATGCGTACTTTTAATAAAATTCACAATACATTGTGAGATGTTACGGTTATCATCATTGCCCGTGTAATTAACCTGCGTATTTGAATTTGCGCTGCATCTTGAGCACCAACTGTTGCACTGCATGTAAAAGAGTACATCAATCAAATTATTCGTCCTCTACCACGTATACTTTACTTTGGCGGTCCTCATCAAACGGCTTTATTATTCGTTGAAATATAACTTTAAGCTCATCTTATAAAATTTATTGACATTCTGAAAAATAAACCTCGCCATCTTATTCCAACTGTTCTACTTAAAAATTAAAACCACTTAAAAGTTTTTAGCTAAGAAAAAATTAAACTTTTCATAAAATCATACCGGCAATTATAATTAATAATTCGAGGAATTACAATTGGATAATTATAATTCCTTGAATTGAAACTCAGAGTTAATGAATGGTGTCCAAATAAGCGGTGTATACGAAACGTGGTACCCACGTATGTTAATAAGGAATTTTTCACTGACTTGTTTATAGTGTTTTTGGCTCACGTGACTTCGTCACTTCCGCGACTTTTAAACGGGTTACGCCCTATTAATATGAAATCCTGCGGAAGGCGGGAAGTATGCTTGAAGTGCGGACGAACTAAAAAAACTGAGCAAGAGAAACAGCCGGACGAATCCCCGCACCGGAGGGTTACCTTTAAAAAAAGGAAGAAGTGGGTCCCAGCGGGCGTTCTTGATACAGCGCTTCGGATCTCGATGTTGATCTTATCAAGCTCGTGCTGGATGCATTGTGCCGTTGTTGGCGCGTCGCCGTTCCTTGCTTCACTTGAGCCCGGAACTTTTAAAACGCACATTTTCATATGAAATGTATTGGGTAACAGAAGAACGACTTATGTACGTCAAGACTATTTTCTTATACCTTGATAATATACATTTGGCGATGAATTTCAGCATTTCCAAACACATTTCATCGATGAATACTAAAAAAAGAATAAAATATTAGAAACAAATTAACATTAAACAAAGTAAGATTTAAAAATCACTGAAGGTTGTCTTTTTGTCTACAAAGTTGGTAGAATCGGTATTGTTATACAACAACGTAAAAGTGTAACGACTCTTAATTTTAGTATGATACTGAAAAGTTGGAGAAAAGTTGATTGTCAGTCGATGTACGTCAGCGTTATTGAAAAAAAAGTATCTAAACATTTAATATAAATTTATGACAAACTTCTTGATACTATTTAATTGAATCGTTAAAAGTGTCGACGATTCTTGCACAGAGTTTTAAATTGCTTCTATATGAAACCCGCAGATTTTAATATAAGATGGTATCAAACTGATATCGATCCATCTACTCAATAAACGAAGCAAAGTGCAAAAATTTGACCAATTTTGCAGAACTTCTTCGGCAACGCCTTTTTGAAACTTTAGAAGTTATGAAGATCCAACACGTTATGCAACTTATTACGAAAAATTTGATGCCATAAAGTTATTTAGTCGTCAAAGTATCGAAAAAGTGTAAAAAATGTCTGAACATTATTATTTTACTTTTATTGGCCTCTTGAAAATTGAATCCCATGTTCTTACACGTCAAATTAAAAAATGATTCAAAATTATTTTACTGTTGATCGTAAATAGTGTATAAACTTCAATATAGAAAATGTATGAAGAATACATGTTTCACGAGTGGAAGAAATGAGAATACTAGTAACCTTTCAAAAAAACGACACTTTTCCAATTTCTTTAAATGAGATAATCCACCTTATGAAATCCTGCTAAAATATGAAGACTGAAATGATTCTTTGAATAGTTCAAAATCAAATATATGAGGAAAGGTCTTTCGTATATTGCAAACATTATTTATATCTAATTTTCACGAAGTTATCATTTATCAATAAACATTTTAACAGAGTTCAAATAATTCATAACATTTTGTTGAACATAGGATAACAAAAACTTTCCATCAAAAGCAGAAGGTGCGCCAGTAGTCTGACGTCAATATTTTCATTTTATTTCTTACACATATAATTCCCAAAAAATGCAAAACTCTTAGCATCAAAGTAGTTTTATATTACACGAAAGAAGATAAACAGAAAACTGATTTTGTCTTTAATAAGATAGCCAATCTTACTTTAGTACCTGGGTGCTCGGTTAAGATTTAGGTGTAGATCGCCTTCAATGTTTTCGAACCTCCTACCTAAGTATTTCCATCAAGATCGTATCGTTTGAGCCAAAACTAATAACCAATCAGTCGTGTTGAGGCGTATGCGTGGCGAGCAGCTTTATTATTACCTAACGAAAAGCGATATTATGACCACACCTGGACAAAAAGTTCACACTGAAAGAAAAAACTGAAGAAAAAAGTCGCAAGCATAAATAAGAGTGAGCTCGTATAATACGTATGGTAGGAAAGAGATTCAATAACTGTACGAAATAAAGAATAACGACTCTGGTGTAATTCAAAAGAGCTATATATAATTTGGAAAATAAAAATAAAATATTAGGGAATGTCTAACAATGCTCTTTGTTGCTAATCTAGCGTTACTTGAAATCTTGATCCAACACCCACAAGTCGTGGCAACATCGTTAAACATTGCATTGATGGGGCCCAAACAAATTGGTAATTTAACGCATGAACAGGACAATTTATATTGGCATCAAAAAGTCGCGTTTATATTTTGTTGCCGAAATTCAAATGTCAACGCTTCTCTCATAAACGCCTTGGAGGATGTGCGATAAAATGATGCAAAATAATGACTACGCATTACGTGATGAGCAAAATGGAAAGTAAAAGCTACGTATAGGAACACCAACATAGCGTCTACGTCTACCTTGGATGTCGCAAAAATATTCCGGATTCACAAAACGAGCCTGAGTAACGACATGGAATGCCGATTGGAGCTGATGGTTTCGCAGCAGGAGTTCAAAAAGATCTCAGTGAGAGAGCCTTGATAACAAAGGTGTTGGTCTGAATTGAAGGCTCGCAGTTCTTTAATTAATTGATAATTACTTATCGGAGCTCAATTGTGACTCGGCACTCTTTATAAATAGGCTGCGTTTGTTCTCTTGCTTTCAAATGTCTCGAGGGAAAGACCACGCGTCCATCCTGCATCATATGCGCGTGGAATGCCGTTTTTGTCCTTCCTTTAGGATTTATTTTTATTTTACAATGAGCTGGTAGATTATTCTGTTGATTTGGTTAACATTTCGGGCCCTTATTTAATTGATTAAAAATGAATTCATGGGGCGACGAAACGTTTTCTTTCACGCCGGTTTCAAAGGCTGCCCCTAATTGTTAATGTACCAACTCACAGACCAAAAGAAAAATGATTTTTAATTGAATCTTGATATCGACTTTGACAGATCTTTAAGCTTCATTTTTACATGTTCGATTTATTGATGATGAACTGATGTAGTTGTAATCAAAATATTCAACCGTTCAGAAAGTCAAATTCATGTCATTCATATTTTGTTTTTCTGTTTTTATACATTTTTTACATCAACATTAGTTTAACAGAAAATTCAATTAATGATTTTTATAGAATATTTTTTATCTGTGGGATTTATCGAGAAATATGTTAGGATTAAAATTGCGACATATTTGTACAGTTTGTAAGTTTTTTGTTAAACCGCAAACTGTAAACGTATCAAGTTGCGTCTTTGGGGAGAGGTGCAATTCAAAATGCTTCAGTTGCGCGAACAGTTTTTGCGGAAGCCCGGTTCCTGACCGAAACTTGACTTTGGAATTTTCGCTTATGAAAGAAATTCGATCACCCCAAATAATTACACGATATTTTACCGGAAATTAGTATGTTGAAAAACAACTGGCGTCAATTTTAATTTGAATTTCATATGCTGATTATTATGATTACTCGGTCTATAACTTGAGCTTGAAATAAATTCAAATCGAATATACATCCGGTGTATTTTTTTTTAGATAAATCAAAACTCAGAAGTATTTTTGTAATCAGACCAGTATTACAATTACAAAACAACAGGATGAAATTGAAATCCATTAGATTGGTAAAAACACATTTAGATATAAAAGCGATATTTATACGAGAAGAATATCAGTGGAACTGACCTAGTAAGATAGTATCATCCTTTTATTTACAGTGATAGATAGTGGCAAAGCATGTTGAATTACTTTTACGTGATTAAGCTTATCACGCCCTCGGACGAGTTTTGATAAATTTTCAATTCCCCGAATGGAATCAATAGAGATCAATGACACGGCAAAATTAAAGCTGACCAAAGTAAAAAAATCGCTTTACAAAGTTTTAAAATACTCCTACTCAATCAGTATCTCTTTCACTGCAAAAAGAACTCGTCTATCTATTATATTAGATAATATTCATTAAGATGCGATTTCAATCTGACGGCGGAAATAAAAGGGCAGAAATTTAAAAAGCGCAGCATACTTTTGATCAAGTGCAAAAATGTTCGAACAATGACGACGTGTACTGTTACAATATAACTTATATTTCAGACAATATTAACGATATTGTTCATTTGAGATTATCTAGAGAGTAATAAAGGATCAATCAATCCCTGCCTATCGAACATTAGCCGACGTTAAAGCATGACCGATCAGTTTTCCGCTGCAGTCATTATGCTGCAAATATAAAGTTGACCATTAATTAGGTATGAATCAACTTAGCCTCATATTTCTCCGACAAATTTTTCACGGCACGTTCCTAATTGCGAATTATTTAATTAATTTACACCTCAATTAGTAACCGCGTCCTGATAACCCACAGTCACTTCCTTCAACGATCCGAGAACAACATGACCTCTCCGCATCTGGCCCGATAGATGAAACTTCAAATATGAACTCTTGTTCAATTAAATTTCCAAACGATAATCTTATTATGCTTCAGCATGTAGGGTTTCCCATATCACAGAAGCTCTTGATAAACTTTCATGAAGAAATGAGAAGCTGCGGCTTCAATAGTAACAAAGTTCCGTCCGATAGAGCAGTTAGCAAAAAAAACTCAGATTTACAACTTGGATCGTTAATTAAACCTAATCTTCGTTTCTTTCGTAATTAACTTTGATTAGTCATACATTTTTCACGCCAGGTTGTTGATGGTAATTTACCATATTTATTACTCATCTATCCATTTTTGTTAAACTATTTTTATTTGCAAAAATTGTTGTTCGCAACGGTGAAGGATAAATTTGATCAATCAATCGGGACTGAATGGAGTCGAGACGTCTGAGAAAAAAGGAATAAAAAAAGAGGCCAAAACTTGATTCCCGGATGAGACGTATCAGAGATGGGTTGCAGAGAGCTGCCGGGCAAGCCAAATCATATGCTCCAGGTGCTTGCAACCCAGATGATATCGCGCTAGATATACAGCGCCGGATTTTATGGCGTATTACAGGACGATATAAGGTATATAATGGTTTTATGCGTACGCACATACGTGCAGCGCGGCGCTGGACGTAAGTTACGACGAGCGCACGGTTTACGAGCAGCCCGAGCCTTATTTCACGCGGACAAGTCGTAGGAAAAGTTGGCGAGAAGCAGCAACGCCGAGCATCCCCGTCATCTTTCCACGATCGCCAAATACTTTATCGTATCAGTTGCATATTCGCGCAATTTTATTACTTTCTCGCGCGATGCAAATGCAAGTCCGAACGCGGCGGCTGAGCGAATGATTCTTTTCCATCCCGGTGCACTGCTTATGGTTTATTAAGTCTCGGGTGAAACGATTTAGTAGTCCATACGTTACCAATTACATCAAGGAATGATGTATAAAGATGAGTCAACTTGCAAAGTTTACGATCTATTTGGGTTAGTTCCGATCCCAAGAGGTTTGCGGATGCAATAAGATCGAGTGTACTCTGATGTATCTCACGGCTTACTTCGCGACGTACATATGTACAGGGAATTCCTTTTTACTTTAGAGTAAATTCATATAAGCATCGTATGGTTTATGCCGGCAACTTCTGACTTGCTGGATGTATGCGCTCGCAGATTCTACATCTACTTTGAAATGGTTATTTATTAAATATGTATTTTTATTTATCGGAGAGTCGTACATCGCATCCTTTCACAGTCAGCTAATATTTTTCAAGCATACACTTTAGTTTCTTTTTTTCTTTCTTTCTCGTTGCAAAAATTGCCGTATGACATCGATGAGAAAACGCTTAAATGTTCTCTAGCTGTTGGTAAAAATAGTTCACAATAAATTTTGCAAGAGAATTATATCTGATGTCGATAACACGGTTGTAAACTCGGGTGTCAGCGATGAAATTTACTCTGACTGTTTATATTGAGATATCAAAAGCGTTTTTGTCTTTCGTTAAGCTTTTTTTCAAAGATGACGATCTGAAAAGCGTCCCCCGTGAGTTGGCCGTCGAAAAATAAGTTGAAAGGTATGGAAGATTCGTTTCCGATACTCGGCATCAGCAACAATTCTTAAGCGCTAACAAATGTCTTCCTGTGAGGAAGTATTTTATTGTTTCATACTGGAGAGAAACACACTCATCGCAGGTTATCCCTTTCGAGTTTCGCGGCGAAGCGGCTTCGAAGCCGGTTGATCGATGCTGGTCTCGTCTCATCTTATATGAATGAGTTGCCGTCAGAGGGCCCTTGGACTCTTGCACGCGGAAGTTATTTACTGCGCCGAACGGTCGTTTCATTATAATGAAATAATTATTGCTATTTGAGCCAGCGACTTCGATCTTCATAATCAGTTGACTGGAATAATGTGATTCGTAAGGAAGAACGAGATTCTTTTTCACACTTGAGCACAGCCCATTCTGTCGAGCGCGGTTGCTTTCAGGAGAATATTTAATTTCCTTTTATGTCCATCGAAAGTGCTGGACGTAATCTATCTCTGCTCGCAGCTTCCTTTGTGAAAAAAGGTTTAGCTTTGCTATATATATATATATTTGAAGAAAATATATGCTACGAGTTGTAAATAAAGATTCACCGACGGTGTATTGACCAATTTTGTTAGATTGAATTTTGTGATGCGATCCTTTTATAAATGCATCCTTTCTCATCAAAGCTAATGAACATTTTCAACGGTGAATAAATTTAAAAATAAAATTATTTGTACATTTTAATAAATCATTATTCGACGCGCAATCGCAAAAGATAATCGACTTTTTATACAGACATATAAAATTATGAAAAAATTGGGGACTACAAAATAACTTGAACTTCCTTATGGGCATTACACGGTATAACGGTTGGGATATTGCTATAGAGAAACTTGAATACGATAGAAATTAGGTTATTATGAACATAATTTAATTGCGAAAAAATTTGCAACTTTCTTACGAAAATTCAATTAAACCGTTTATACTTTTAGATAACGGAAAACATATTTTCCATTTACGATGGCATAAATTTGTTTCAATGGGAAACTAATCAATAAGTTTTTATGAACGATTGTTAGTTAATTAATTCGAAAATACGTTTATGTTATATTTTGCGTGTCCTACAAAGCCATTGGTACTCCAAGCGTTTGAATTATAAATATACTATTTACGGCAACATGTTATGTTGTCGTCAGAAATTATACACGATACACTTCACGAAAACCGCAGCACGCAAGTAGTATCTACAGTTTCACAATTTATCGCGGTCAACATAATAATGACATAATTATTCAAAATCATTTTTTTTACGCAACGGAAAGGAAGTCGTATTTTCACTCTAAAGGGATTTATAAATCAATGTAACGCTTCAGCATTCGCGTTTTGTATTTTTTAATCTTCGCATGATTCATTTGTGCTTTGTAATACCAGCGTCCCTATGTGGTTATACCTTTGGTCGCGCTTCCATTAGTATGCGGGATTCCACATTGTATCAATTCCATTGTTATGATTTTTCTTTTACGAACAATACGCTACAATTCTTCAATTTGTTTCAATCACCTGATGTGTGATAAGTTTATTTTGGATACACCACTCTTCTCTTTGTATAGAATTTCAATGCTGATGAAAAAATCATACCTCTTATCCATTTTTGTTTTCACTAAATTGTTTTGACACCCTTCAGACAGCTTTTCTATATTTTCATAATTTCCAACATCTTTACCTGTAAAAAACAAATAGAAAACAAAAAATTAATTCAAACGATCAACAGTGACCGCAGTTGGAAATCTGACTCAAAAATTAATTCCAAAAAATTTCAGCGTGGTAAAAATAAAATTTTCCCCTGGCAATTGACTTTTAAGTTGAATATCACTTTTTTGGTCTAAAAGCACTGTTCCACATCTGGCAATTTACATAAAAGAGTTATTCAAGTCATTCCTTTGCGGTCAAAAATTTGGCGAAAAAAAAATTGCTCCAAAGAATAAAGAAATTTTTTGTGGAATCGATTTTTTAACCTCACAAAACCGATCGTCCACTCATGAAGGGAAAATAAACTGGCTTGTTCACTTTTTTCATTCAAACTTATGAAAAAAAAAAAAAAAAAAAATTAACACCAAGGGCTATTTGCAAAGCCCAGCACGTAAATATTTCTCGACCAAAACTCTTTTTTAACCCATGACAATAGTCGTGCCACGATTTCCCTTGTTGTCTTTGTTGGTCATAATCGACCACCAAGATAAATACAGACGCAGTGAGGAAAAATGCAAGTTCTCCTGTATAAGGTAACGTTCGCGTCGTATCTCATCGTGTTGGTACCTGACACGACCTTCACTGTGCCCGGGAGCGGATCCCTGCCAGAGGCCGCTACCCGTCGTTACACGTGATATCGTTGTGGTACGTTATTAAGTATAACAGTGACGAATTATAGTAACGCATAATGCGACTCAATGCATCTCTTTTCGTTTTGTATTTAGCACTGTGCCAGTGAGAAAGATATGCAAAATCACCCGCAATTGGACGGGTTCGGTAGTGGCTCGTAAACCTGTTTTCGTTTTCGCCGCGCATACGTTTTATTTATGAGCCACTTTTGCGTGCGTACGAAAAAAACAACAACAAAAAAACGAGATTTACAAAAAATGTTGGTGACTTTTTGTTTAATTTTGTATCTCATTTTCGTCGGTGTTTCAGCGCTTCTTTGCTCGCGCGCCTTTTTTTTCTACCAACTCTTTCCTCGTATAATAATAAGATTAAGAAGTCGCGGTGTCAAGATACTTCTCAAAGGAGGGTGGCCGAGAAAATCGCCACGGGAGAGCGGACGATCGCTTAATCCCGAACTGCACCGTGGGTATATAGAATGAGGTGCAAAAGTTGCGGCGGGGACTTCGCGTCTTTGACGGACGTTTAAAGCAAGAGCGTATGCGTACGATATCCCGATCGAGAAGTGCCGTCTCGTTATCATGAATTATTTATTGTCGCGCAGGTATATAGTCAAATACCTTTTATGGAACTACGAATGGCCTCGTTTAATTGAATTATCGACGGCATAGAGGACGCTTGGCGGACGTTGCTGACACATGAGCGCTGAATTTAGGGGAATGCTGATGAGGATGCTATGCGATTGTATGGCATCTCGGAGACAGTCTTAGTATATTCTTTATACACTGAATTATCAACGAGTACCCGCCGTTTCTGACTTTATTAATTTTGCATTCCACCAGAATTATTCCAAAATCTTAATAATAAATTTCACGGTCAATTTGGGTAATTGAGACAAGTAGGCAAAATGTGACGGAATCAAAATTACGTCCAATGAATACATTTTTATTCAAATTTTACTCAGGACGTAAACAAATGAATTTAATTTTTCAAAATATCGAAGTTATTTCCATGTCATGTTTATTTCAATAAGTCACAATTACCCTAACTACTCCTTTACATTATAATTATAAATAACTCTACATCCTGATCTTATATAAAATGCGTGAATCTTCCTAATCGAATTTGATGTATGAAGCGAATGAGTGTGGACTTTTCGAACCGACTCTAAAAAAACCTTGTTTAATTCAAAGTAACTGTTTTTGAATGAACGATCAGTTATATAGAAAAAAAAACTAAATAAACGATGGTACGGTGAATAGGGCATTTCAATAATTTAAGTATCGGTATATGATATTTGATAATTCTCTTCTTCAAGTCGGCCGTGCAAAAAAGAGATGCGTAGAAATCGCGTGAAAGGATCGCCGATCAATAGTTCATTACGTGAAACAAAAATTTGATCGACAATGGCAAGTCGGTGTGCGAGGATCGCCCGACGCTAGTGCCACAAGAAGCGCACAAAAAGCATACAAGATGGAATGAGGAAAATATCAATATACAAAAAAGGAGCTGAATGAAGAGGGGTGAAAAAAAGACGATCGAAGAAAGAAATGCAAAGAAGCAAAAAAAAAAATGACACGTTGGATGAGTAGAGAATATTCCATAAGTGGTTGCACAAGCATCAACAAGCCTATTCACTGATGCTTGCATTAAAGCTATTACCTTCGCCTTGTGATTGGCTATTATCTATTCTGCGGCTTTGTGGTCCTATCGATGTGCCCGCTATCTTTCTTTCTTCTTTGCTCCTCCTTGGATCTCGCGAGGATCGCCGTACGTATTCCGTATGTGTGATCGGGCTACCATCGAGAGCTCATTACACATTGCAAAAATTGCGGAACAATATCGCCAACCAATCGCGCCTTGTGCACACTACCGTATTCCGGCTCTGGCCGAACCGTATCGCTGAATATCTGATTCGCTGAACTTCGACAAGATTGTTCTCCAGGCGCAAGGGAGAGTCCAATTGCGGCTGCTTCATTTCGATTCAACCTTCGTACAATGTTTTTCTTCTCACGTGATCAGGCGCAATTTCCTAATTCCCGAGATGTTTTCTCCTGTATATTATTCAAACACCTGGAATAATAATTCTCAATTTTAATCTCATTTAAAAAAGCTCATCCTGAAAAATGTCAAATTTTGTTAGTTCAAAATATCTCACTTTGGCATAAATTGTTATTGATTCACCTCTGACTCAAATTTATTTACTTTTTCGATTTGCAAAAGTTAGTAAATCAGAATTGCAGAGTTGTTTAATTTCGTTGGTGCATTTAGTGTCTATATAATTGGTGTAAGTAGTACTACAGTGATCATTACCTTTCAGTTCGCAGAATCAATATCGCATTATCAGTTCGAATACTTTAGATAAGAGCTCGGACTGGCTGGAACATGAGCGCGCCTCAGATCGGTATCGCCGTCTCTTCTAAAATCTTCGATCCGAGTTTCTGCCAATTCTCCAGTGTACCTATAAAAAGAATGATTTTATAACATTGCACAGGGCAATTTGGGAGAAGAATTTATTGCTACAATTGTTACGGTAATAATTGTGTGGCCTATGACACTGATGTTATCGTTTCTCGTTTTCGTGATGCAACAGGAAACGGAGTATCGGATTGCGTAATTGTGAGTTTGCACTCTCTTTTGATGACAAGTGTAAAAGTCGATCGTTATCTTTTAATTTACGATCAAACTACAATTCGACGTTATTCTTTTATCTCCCGTATAAATATAATTGCGAAAAATTTTTTTTCATAATTGAGATATTGCGGAAGATATTTTAAGGCAGACAATTTCAAGCTAGAAAGAGAAAGAGAGAAGAGTTAAAAAAAAAGAAACGAAGGGCCCGAATGAAAAATAATCGTTTCATTTCTCTGAGTGAATTTCGGCACATTCAAACTTTCTTTTTAGCTGGTCACTTACTCTTTGTGCCATTTCAGTCGTGGCCTCGGAGGCATTACTTTTCAACTCATCTTCGTATTTAAATTATCTGCTAAATAAAGCCCGGCGCGCACAGGTCATTCAACAATGGAGCTCTGATTACGCGCGTACTTTACGATAATCATAAACATTCTTTCCTGGCCCCGAATAATCATCAAGGTGGTTACGGTAGAATGAGATGAGAGAGAGAGGCGGTTTCGGAATTTTTCTCCGGGGCATTTGGTCGAGAGCCACTTGGGCCGATGATGTTCACGCTGATCTAAAACGCAACGACACACCGTCGGCTTCTTTTTCAGGTCAATGTATTCATTGGCTCTCCGCGACCCTTTGACGCGGCCAGTTCGTGCGTGTTCGCCGAACGAAACGGGACAGTCGTCCGCCGCCGTAAGCCCCATAAAATCGGGCAGAGCCCAATTCGTCATGCTTGGAATCGATAAGATGACTCGATGAACGAATCGTGCGAAACATCTACATACATCTAGAACAAAAAAAAAAAAAGAAAGAAGTGAGAGGTGCGTTTTATTATACACACACCTCGCGAACAACGCAAGAATGTCTCGGCGATTATTGTTTTACTTCATACCAAGGACGTGAATAAAGTCCTTCTCTTTATATGACAGCAAATTGCCATGGTCGAACGCGAAATGCTTCCCAATAAAATCGCATCATCAATTTATAGTCGTCGAAGTGAAATTACTTGAGCACCCTATCAATAGCCCCGGACCTTACTTTTTTCCACCTTTTAAACCGACAATCACCAATTTATCAGTCAAACCCGGGAATTACGGCGAATCATATATTAAGTTTTCCGAGCCATTTATCCGCGCCCGGCTGCTGAAACGGTTCTAACTGCACGACTGGAAGAATGTTCCGAAACTTGCCGAGGGAGGAACTATAAATTTGCGGGGCGTGCGGGCGGTGTTCAAAAATCGCGAAATTCCGCTCTCTCGGAGAGTCGATTGGCCGGATGTTTTTGCACTGAGATGCAGCTCGGATGAAAGCGTGGGTGGGGGGAGAGCGAGAGGGACGGGAGCCCTCGGTGCAGGGACATGTGTTCTCTCGCGGGATTTCTCGAACAATGAGTGTAATCCAGACGCATTGATCTCAGGGTTACTTCTGGGCAGTGAAACGGCTAAAGGGCCCCGGCCGGCATTAAACGTCGCTCAGGCACGTCGTAAAGCAAAACTGCAGCACGAACGGTCAAAGCTGTTGTCGTGTGTTGCGCGTTGCTATAATCCCGTCCGTTTATTGCCGGTATACGAGATAGCGCGATAATGTGACATAGTGTCGACGATAAGCTCACGGATAGGCTCTTGTCGTCGGCCGATTGCTCAGACACAAAAAGACTCTCTCGCTCTGGCACGAGAGAAATTCTCACCATCGCGGACGGGACATGATTATCGTTGCGTCGGCAATTACACCGAAACGGATGCGCCGCTGTGCCGTGACAACGCTGCTAGCCTTGCGGTAATTATTTACAAGACCGGCCCCCGTCTATTGGTTCAATAACGCCGCGCGCCACTCGCGCTCTCAGTTATCCTCGTCTTTCGCATAAATTTTCTATCATAATTGCAACAAGTGCTGCGAGCATTTTTGCAGGATTGCGCGCTGCAGCCGAGCGGAACGGGGAGTGTGTCATTCGCGCGGGGCGTATTTTGAATTTTCGATGACACGAACTAGCAGCGCGTCTCGCGGCAGAGGCTCGTTTAATATAAATCGAGAAGACGTATGGCACGCGGTGCCTCTTGACTTTGCGATGTATCCCCGGGCGAACACGTATTTAAACAGGCGTTTAACATACTTCATCTACTCTCTCCTCGCGCCGTATCCTTTTTTGTGCACCCCGGACTCTCTATCGCGCTCTTCTTTCCGCCTGATTTCGCTGCGACGTTTTTCTTTTTTCTGCTCGTACCCAAATCGCGCTTCGATTTCTTGGCTTTGCACACGAACATCTTCTTTGTCATCATGTTTTTATTACTATTTGCCTTCTCTGTCTCGACTATCCGCGTTTCCCAGGCTTGTATTATTTCGCCCGTAATGTACTTTTTGCGATTCAACACACCAATAAGATTTCGATTTCGTATCGCGTTGCTTCCATTCATGTCGGAATTTTTATTAAAAATGTTTGTAAGAATATTTCAAATCTCTTTATCATTTTTTTTTTTCACTCATCATGTGGTTTAATATTTCGATGTATTTATATAGAAATGATTCAAAATAAACTTTTAATTCTAAAGAGGAAAAAAGGAATTTGTTTTTGTTTTTTTGTTTTCACATTGACAAATGATAGATTCATCCAGGGAATAGATTAACTAAATACTTCTAAAATTGTTTTTATCAAATTTATCGAAACATATCATTCACTTCCATATCGGATAGTGTTTAGTTTTACTTTTCACAACAATCATTCTAATACGACGAAATCACTTAATTCTGTTTTAATCAAATGATTATATTTATTATGATTTCATAAAAGTTGACTGTCATCTGTTAAAAATTTCTTTTATATAAGGTAAAAAATTATTTGCTATTAGAAAAAAAAAAAAAATAAATAATAATAATAATAGATTTGAATTCACATTTAACTTGCCAACATTGATCATATATTAAATTTTCGTTAAACGTCGTAGTCATTGGAGAAATCTATGACCGAGCAAAAGTGATTGCATTTTGACAGGTCTCACCTTTTAGGAGTTAGTAAGACATTAGAATCGCTTTTTATCGGTTGCTAATGGAACACGTCGTCATGTTGCTCTCGGTATTAATTGGATAATTGTCGGTCCGAGTAATTGGGTAATGTAGATAATGAAAGGTACGCGAGGGAAATAATTGTTCAGCCACGACTTTGACATTATCGGCGAGAGAAAAATCGACGTTTCCTCTGGCACACCAGCGGCGGCATCTTTATCGCCGCCCCGATCTGAGTTATAATGGAACACAAAACTATCGAACATACTTTTCCTCGCAACAAAAATCGGACGGACTTTTATTCCTCGGCGGCGAGCCATAATTTCTCATAAAATGTGCGAATTCCTGTTACACGTGAAAGCTCGCGCTTGTATTCTCGCGCCGCAGATCTAGATCAAATTACTTCAAAATTCTTTCCTCGTAATGAAATACATCTAACGACTGCGCGAGCTGAGGATATTCTGCATTATAATTATTGCGTCGTGACGAGGGCGCTGCGGTCGCTCGGTGCACAGCATTGAAAAGCAGCCACGTCGCTCAATGCAGATAACAAATCTAAAAGGTGAAATTATTTTGATGGAAAATATGCCGTCCGATCAGGAACTCCGATCTGCCATGGACAAACTCTCTCTATTTTGAGATCGAGCACAGTCCTAACTGTATCAATCAATTGCGATCAGATTTGATGGTGATCTACATAGGTTGAAGCTTCAATTCGAATAATTTCAATCGCATCTAAGCTTGATCAAAAACCTTGTCAGACCGGTCGCGCGGGAGATCAAATCTATGTCTTGGCGCAAAACCCAAGGTAACCTTTTGATTGAACTGCGGTGGGAAGTGGGTTAGATAATGGCGCGTTCGCAGACAAAAAAAGAGCGAGTGCATTTTCCTCCTAACCGGCACATCGCACTCGCGCAGCATCTGCATAAGAACGCGTCTTTCTTGCACGTGTACAAAAAACCAAACGATGAATGTCTGGTTACAGAACATCCGAAGCGCATACCCATGTGCGGAGAAAACTCAAGTACACGGTCATTAGGATGACATGGATATCAAAATACAAATTGTAGCTCGCAGCATATATTGCGCAAACATATTTGCCTTGTGCTTCTGTGGCTTTTATAAATGTCTGTCGTATCTTTTCAACTGCTTCCTTCAAAAGTAACAGCGAAATAAAGAAAGAAACAAAAAATAGAAATATATCTAGAAATGTCAATAACTCGTTGGTATCATCTTCGTCATCTCCTCTCATAGACATATTTTAATAACAACTGGTAAAATGTTACTGGGCGCGGCACGGTCTATTACACATTCGATTATTTTCTTGTGAATGAATGATCGGATTATTCATTGAGTAAAACATCACTTAACCGTTATATTTATAAACGCGGTGATCGGATTATTTAAGTTTTGTACCGGGGGGAACAAAAGTTCGCGGGAAGAAAAGTTGTGAATGAAAAATGGAAAATTTCTAGGCGAAAGAAAGTGCGCCCTGTCGGAAGAGGAATATGATAAAGAAAAAGCAAAGCAAAGGAGATGCAGACACGAGGAGCAAAGAGATCAGTGGCCGATTCACGCATGAGCGAGAAGTAAGCGATTGTTTAGGGCCCACGACTGTTCCAACACGCGCGAATGAAAATGAAGAGATTTTCATGTGAGATATGTTATTTGCGTTTGTTAGCTGATTGATGTACATGTGCTAATTATAATGCCGCGCTTTGCACGTCTCTGGCGGGTTCAGCTATAACGCAGACGTATGAGCCTGGAAATTAAGACGGAATATATATTCGAATGAAATTGCGTCTACCGCAATGAAACTTTTGACACGGAAATAAGCGATGCAAATCTCATAAGATATAGTCTGACGGTTGTGTATACAATTTTATTTCAAGCTAAGAACCGCGCATTTCTGTGAGAAACACACCGCGGCAATGAAGAAATACACCGGGATCAATGCGTTTTCCCGCAATCTAGAATATAATGTTTCAGCAAATTTTAAAGACTTCGCCCCGGGGCATTCGCGTTTCTCCGTATAACGTTATATGAAATGTATATTCACGAGAAATGTTTGAAACCTCTGCATTCTAATCTTTTATTGAGCATATTCATTATGGACGGAGAAAATTCGAGAGAAAAGAAAAGAGAGAGAGAGAGAAGAAAAAAAACTATCACGAGTTTCCGGATGACGGTGTGTGTAGGTGGAACTGGATGGGCTTCGAGCACCTTTATCACAATGCTGTTTTTGAGTTGTCATCGGTCGCGGGCTTTGTTATTACCAGCGGAAGCTCATAAAGCAAAGGCACGTATAAAGTATCACAGCGAGAGTGCGGTGGGGTGGGGTTTCCCGTAATTACCGCGTCGCGGGGAGAAGCTTTATGGGCTTCTCGCTCGCGAGTATTAATTTTGTCTCGCGGTGTGCGCGCGAGACGAAAAAGCGGCTGAGTCGCAGAAAGAGAGGAAGAGAGGCGAACGTAAAACGAAAATAGAAGGAGAGGAGAGAGAGCCGAAGACTCGCAGTGTTACAAGCTCACAAAAGTATACACTGCGAAGGCGCCGGTAAATATAGCTAGGATGTTAGCATCGCGCGGTGTTTGCGATTTTATCGTGCGCATCGCCATATCTCTCGCAGCCCTCTTCCGAGGGGAGTCGCAGTCTCGCGTTGCGTCATACTCGAATCATCGGTATTAATTATCACTCATGCATTCCGAGGCAAATTGTTGTCGGGGCAGATGCGGTCGTTTTGCTTCCAGCCTGATACTTTATATGCGAGGGAATCCGCGCGTTTTGTTCGAAATCATGCCTCGTAAATTTATTTCAAAATTAAAACTTATGAGACGCTGAGACACACCGGCGCGATATAAATATATTAGTTGTACAACGAATTGAGATTCTCGACAATTTTATGTGCGAGCTCCGCTGTGTGCTGATTGGTTTTTTCCCTTTTCCTTTTTTTCTTTCAAAAAGTAACAACTATCACGGTAGTCTCCAATTTACCTTCGACAAATTGCGATCATTGTTCGCTCAGCGTGAAAATAATTCAGACTTTAATATTCCACTCGCTGCCGATAACTTTATCCTTTTGGCATCTGCAGGTACTTTCTCAGTCGTCATTAACTTAATATATATGACCCCCAAGTTTTCTAACTGTAACTATGTTTTATAGTCATAAGTTACTTTACGATACTCGCTGTGCATAAGTTTATATATGACCACCCTGTCATAATTATGAGCGTGCAAAATTATTCGAACAATGGTCGTATGTATTACACTCGGCCAACGAAAAAAAAAGGTCAAACGAAATAAACGAAGATGTATATAATTATTTGTTACGATGAGAATTGGGCTTATCCAGCGATTATGATCTTCGCGTTTGAATTTACCAGAAAGCACCAGAGAACGCTCAAAACAAGCGTTTTATTCGCGCACAAACACGCGGCCCTCGGATAATAAATCACCCGTATTATAATTTCAACGCAATCGCAATCAGGGGCAATTAAAGACGGTCGTTTTTCTTTGTTACGAAGTTCAATTCTTTCAGCAAACACTGCATATACGAAATACACCATCGCCCGGCTCCCCCCGCAACTCGATTAATCTCTCCTTCATTTTTCCACCGTGTGTTGTCTCTAACTACTGTATATCTTTGGGATAATTAACTTTGCAGCTCGGCCAACTCCGAGAGACTCGCTCGCGGGGTTTAATGAATGTCTCTTTCTCTGTTTCCTCTGCTCGTTATTTTATGCTCCTCGCTGTATATATACGAACGCTGAGATATTTGTAAGGGTTCTCTCTTTGAGCGCGAGAAAGGGGCACCGCTATAAATAACAATAAAACGTGCACTTGATTCGCATTGTAACTGTAATTATCAATTTAATAATAATACCAAAGGCACGGAGAGAAAGCCCAGGCCGGATCATCCGAGGCGAATGTCCGTTGGCCAGATTTTCGCAAGCCGAATATATTTAATTAGATATCACGATAGCATATCACCTGTTGGTGAAATTCCTCCACTAAACGTCTAACCTCATTAAAAGCAATTACCGCGCGAGGGAAGACGATCGCGAACCGCTCGTTAACGGTACACTCTCTATCTTTGGTTCTTTTTTTTTCATCTGTCTCGGCATTGTCGCAATGTTTTATGTAGAAAACAAGGCCTCGGGGCGCAGAACTTCGTCATTGTCACTGGCTTGACACCGCGCAAAGAACAGAACCCCCTTCTCGATGCCGATCATTAATAATTCTAATTCAAAAGCTCGGTATTGTAATTCGATAAAAAAAATTTTTCTCTCTCTCTCTCACCCCAGAGGCTGGCATACTCTCTCATAGACAAAACGAAGTTGGAGTTGGCGCGCGAGCTCTGGCACTCTATTGTGTACCAGATGCTACACTCTATAGTGCCTGCTCAAATTTAGGCCGAGTCATTAAACTAATTTCTCGTCGAATGAAAAAGAGGGAGAGCAAAAAGCCAAGCTTTCCACAGCGAGCGCACGAGTTGAAGCGAAAATGTGATTTTCGACCCGTGTAATATTTCATGGTCCTCTGGCGTCTGGAGAGAGCAAAGGACACGTCTTAATTTATCTGCGAAATTTATTCAGCTGTTTGGGAGCTATTTCTATGGAGCGTGCAGTGAAACAACGGTGAAAATAGAGGTGGAGGCCGGTGTGTGTCCGCGACGGTTCGCAATTCGTGGCAAGTTTGGAGTATGTCCGATGCGTCTGATAGGGCGGGACACGAGCATAAACAATTGCGCATCGGCCTCGCCTCTCGTGATGTGAGTATAATAAAACGACAAGAAGGCAAAAAGTCTCGACACTGAGAACCGAAGACGGAGAATTGTTCTTATCCTTCTCGTACAGACCCGAGGGCACGAGATCTCGAAATGGAACACCCGCGATATTTCAGTCGAGCTGAAAAGAAACGCGAAAATGTTCCGAAGAGTCGTGAACTCGTCGATGAGACGCTCATATTTTTCGATGGCTCGCCAGCTTTGACCTGCCATTTGTTATACGACCACAACCACGCTGTCACGATCGCCGCTATCAAACACCACGACGTACAGGAAAACATAATGCTTCGATCTCAAATCAAATTAGTCAGTTCAATTAGTATCGCATTTGATATCGCCGGACAAATATTTTCATTCTGGGTTCGGCTCAAAGGCCACTTTGCCACTCGGCAATAAGTTGCACTTAACAAATTAAAAGACCGCATTAATACAGCGATCAATTTCCCATAATGTGCAATCAAACTATCGGATCAACTCCAGGGATATTGTCCCCCCCCCTCCCCCTCTCTTTCAACTCATGTACCTTTTCATTGTACGTTTTGAAATTATATTTTCACAATTTTATGTTTCGTCGAAATGCTTGTCGACAATGTTTTTTTTATTATTTATTTCGTACGAGTGTTGCCAATTTAATATTTCCTGTGGGGCGACACGGGCCATAAATCCGATAGCTGGGGACTATAAAATGAAATCAAATGTACAATTGGAACCTGTGCGAAAATTGAGTTCAATTTCTGATGGTGTCGTGTTTTTCTGCCATTAGAAGGAAAGCGTTGATTAGAATGTAATCTTAGATTGAGAGTCCTATCTCTCGAGGGAAAGTGGGGTAAAAAAAATCGCCTAGGGTTCTCACACTCGAATTGAGCGAGTGTAACAGACAGTTTTAGGATGCATAATTAACTTAGGTCGGACTAGAAACTCGAAATTTGATTAGAACTTCTCTTTTATGGAAAAACTTTTCTTATTATCAAGTGTAAGGTTGAAAATGTAATTGCGTGCAGTAGCTCGGTATGGCCCGTGTGGGATTTTACAAATATTTACATGCACGTGCATATGTATATACCCACAGGTTCAAAATAGAGATGAAGCTTTAATTGGAATGAGCAGTGGCTGCAAAAAAAAAGGAGATAACAGAATGACCTCAAGCGGACGTATCGTAGAAGCTGCGAAACCGATTCGGATCTTTTTTTATTGCTCCCGACTGTTAAATCGAATTGCGAACGGCTCCAAAATTTATGAACCCTCGATTTATGCTTAACTCAAGCAGCACGCCGCATTCTACTGGTTCCACACCAAAAAGAAAGTGCCCTTTCATTTTATAATCTAGACACTATATATTTCTTGTCCTCTGGCGCGTGGTTTTAGCCCGGCCCCAAATACAAGCAGAGCGAGTGCGAGACAAAAAGAAAAGAACCCCGACGAGAATGAAATTTTATTCACAAGCGTGCGCTGATGATGATTTTTCTCTCACCTGGCGTGCGTGTAAACGATCTTCTTAGTCATGTTCTTTTCTAATAAGAGAATGACTTCCCAAAGTTGAGTCACACAATTTTGTATCGCTTCATGCTCATTAGGACGCGAGAACAGCCTGGTGTACATTAATGTTCACTGGATTCGTTTATTATCATTTATATTGCGATAATATTTACTCAATTCCAGGAAGTTTCAACGTGTTTTTAGGGTATTTTAAGTAGCCGATTTATCATCACGTGGTAACCAACCTGAAACAGAGAAAAAAGTATAAGAATAAAAAGTACGATACATAATGCAAATTCAGAAGTGTATTTTATAATAACGAGAGAATAAAAAGTTTGATTCCAATGTATACAAAAAGTGGTAGCGAAAAATTCAACATATTTGCCGCATGCTTGGCACACTACTGACACCGTTATATTACGCCTATATACCTATATTGAGAGCCGTGAGATTCCCAGCAGGAAAACTAATACACTATTTTCTAAGGTATTATAAGTTAGCGAGAGTAATATGCGTTCTTCACGAATGCATCTAATCGCAAAAAAATGCGCAGAACTGTGAAAGAAAAAGCTCATCAATTATTTTGTCCCAGTAAAATTGTTTCTAATTTAAAAATACCTCCGCTGAGAATGTTCTTTCATTAAAAAAAAAAGCGGCGAATAACGTAATTTTCTAGCTGTTACAATATTCAAGTGTACGGACAAAACAGAAGAAAAAAAAAGGGACAAAAACAAATTGAGCCGATTAAAAAAATCTGGAATGAAACGGTGTTGTAGCAATTAACATTAATTGCGAGCAGTGAACTTTCAGCATCCAAGGAACTTGACCAATTCACGATTATTTGCGGCGCAACCTTGGCACGTTATTTTCACCTAAATCTTGCATACCTTTTGCCGTTTTAAAAAAAACACTGTTTCTCTTTTATATTGTAAATCGGTGTGTATATCATTATCCTCGTAATAAGTGCAGCGATAGTCGGATGTCGCTATCTCGCCTGGTTTTTTTATTCGTCGACCGCTATAGCGGTGGAGCTGTGGAACGGTGCGTCTTTTTTGGTTTGGGTGCATTCCTTCTCTCTCGCTCGCTCGCGCCATTTCCTGTTCTGTTTCTGAAAGTAAAATGAATGCGATGCGCAAGCGAAAATGAAGCAGACGAAAGAGGGCGGTGGCTCCACCGCGGGGTAAAAGACGATGGACAATAGCAGTGCCGCAAAATGTAGCGGCCAAACAAATAGCCAATTAAAATTCCGGTTGCACCGCGAACATACTTGTATCAGCTGCAGCACTACCTGGCCATTGTGCGACGACGGCATGCGCGAGCCGGTGTACGAATCGGTCACCAAGATCGGCTCGCTTGGTGCGCGCGGGGCAAGAAGAGTCCGCAGCCAGCAGCTAAGAAACATCGTCCCTTCGAAAATCGCATGCCCTCTCTCTTTCACTCTCGAGGCCTCGAATCTTGTTCATCTCGGATTCGGCTAAGCAGCGAATCGTCACTTTTCCCACTCCTGCGCGCGAATAACCGACGAAAATGGCGATGTTTATCTATATCGGTAATACAAATTATTGGTGTATCGCGTTGGATCGATTTTTCAAGATCTAATGATAAAGCAGCCGAAGTGAATTGGATTTAGAAAGCTGAGAAGCACGTTGTCATGAGTTTATTGTGTTATTATAATAACGTTATTGATATTCAGATTTTCCCGTTGAGCGTGAAATCTTGCGCGAGATCATACTGAAATATCTCTGCGTCGGAGAAATAGCTTGGCTGCAAATTTCCCGATAAAATTGCTCCGTAGAGCTTGTGAAATGAAAATTTTCGAAACTCGATTATTTATGAACCGATGATCTTAATAATTCAACAATTTGTTTATCAAATATTCGAAAAATCTGGGCAAATTCATCAAAAGATTATACGAATTTGTGCAAACTTTTCATATTTTTTTTCATAATAAATTATTGTATTTTAGTACCTCGGTGTCCTTATTTTTTGTTACTATCTACGGGAATAATCGAATGAGAGAAAAAGGGAGGAAAAAAAAAGATTACAGAATGTTGCATAAATAGCGTTAAATAGATTAAGTCTACCTGCGATTCCACTTTCAGATCCTTATTAGGCACGAATTGGATATGTAATCTCTGTTGTCCAGTAAATTTCAGTTAGTACTTTTAACTAAGACGTTTTACATACTATATATTAAACGACTGAATTTTTTATTTCTATAAAAAACTATGACAAAAAAAATCTCAGAAAAAAACACACAAGTGCTTTTTAATTAAATTTTGTCTTTCAGATCTTAGTAATTTAAATGGTGATAGCAATCAATTAAAAAATAAAAGTATGGTAAAAGTAAAATGAATAGAAAATACGAATCTCAGCGTTGCAATGGCAATTAGAAAAAGTCTTCAATTATTAACAAAACCTACACGCGCAAATGAGATATTTCATTATTCATGACCGTCGACGTGGGTGTTCAACAAAACGCATTTATTTTGCGAAGACAGATTGGTGAATGAAGACGCGCCACGTATCGATCAGACTCTCTATGGAAGAAAACTTTATGACGTTCAAATATCTTCGTTTGAATAGACGAAGCGGATTATCGTTACCGTAACATAAACAGTTGAACATAGCAAACATGTGTGCAAACATTATCTGATAACCTCTTTTTGGTATGATGCGTTCCAAACTGCGCACATAATAAATTTCACGATGAATATTTCGCATGTGATTTCAAGGAAACTGATATTCGGAAGCGCCAGTTAAATTGCATTCCGGCATAGTTTCGAGTGATGTTGGCTGAATTATTTGTTTAGCCTAAATCATGGGCGAGGCGAATCCAAGTGGCTCGACAAAGTGGATGGAAGACGATAACAAAGAAGGTTGCGATACCGAGGTGAGTGATTTTGATTTTTGATAAATAAAATCTCGTCTCGGCAATTTCGTCGATTTCAAAATGAATAAACTCCTCGCGAGGATATAATTGACAGCGGCAAATTTCCTTATGTCCGCTCACAATGACGCTTCGGCGCGTAAATCTACATGATGGATGATAAATCTAATACGTCTGATAGTTATATTGTTTTAATAAGTGATTAATTTCATGAAGCCTATCACAATTCATTATCGCTTCGATTGCGTTGCAGGTTCCACGTGTCACGTCATGTTACAGTGTTCTCTGAATTGAGGTTATCAAATCAGAAACCCACTTGCCTCATAATATTCAAATCAAAATATTGCAATAAGTGTCAAAGAATCTGAAACACAAACAAAAATAAAAACTTTCAATCAAAAAATTGGCGGGAAAAGAGTTAAAGTTGTGGCAAAATTATTTTTCTTTTTAAAACGGTTTGGACAATTTTAATTATATTGTCGTGAAGAGGCGCGTATATACGTCACGTCATTGACCTTTTCAACCTGGGCATTGCGATTGCACGGGGGAGCCAATATCTATCTCGAATGGAAGTTGATTAGAAAATAGATCAGCTTAGCTCGATACTATTCAAAGCCGCACTATATATCCAGAATAGTCTGTTATTGAAAGCTGTGTTAAACGATTCCTTTCTTACAGCAGATTGAAAAACCCCTTATCGCAACGACAACAAAAGATGCTTTGGTAACGACACAATTGGCACCTTCTGAAACTTATCCCCCCCGACTCAAAGTTTCAATTGTCGGTGTGGAAAATGTTGGCATCGCCTGCGCCTTTGCAATCCTCATGAAGGTAAATTAAAAACAAGTTAAATAAAAATCTGACGGAGATGCACAAAAAACAGAGAGTATTCTGCACTGCAATATCTCATATCGGAGGGCAAATTCAAAAAATAAAAGCAAAAGATAATTTAATTTGTATTGTTTATCGAGAGTTGGAAAGTCGGACGGAAAAAATGACTATGACAAATTGCGGGTGCAGAAAGTTGTGTATCGTCCGCGATGGGATTAATTAAATTTATTCCCTCTTTCACTTTAAGTGGATTCCTAAAATTGCTTGGCTTATTCTGAAAGCAGCCCCTCTTTTCTTAGAGAATAGCCGGCCAAATTTGTTTAATCGATAGAAACAAGGATAAATTGGACGCCGAGGTGGAAGACATCCGACACGCCGGTATTTTTTTGGGCAACCCTTTAATTATCGGGACGTCAGGTGAGCTAATTAACCGCGCGCTTCGCTTTGACCGCGCGATATCTCGTTAACACAAGCCAGCCGTCATACTCGCGAGCGCGGCGAATTCACGAAATAACGACCGATTGTTGTTGGCGATAGCACACACATCTCCCGCGCGAAAGTCGTAATAGACCATTCGGATGCATTGAAAATGTATCTAACTTTCAATCTCACCGTTATTTCTGTACACTCTGTCGCTGCGAGGCGCGTGAGAACGGTATTCTATCGCAAAATAAGAAAACGGTAATAAAGTTGTCCCGCGTGCAGTGCATAACTTATGAGGGAAAAGTTTTCGGACGTCTCCATCGGCTGACAAGGAGGCGACGCGATCGTCGCGCCCATCGTGTCAATCTGTCGTTTTATTTTTCGATCGCTCTTATTCTTCCTTTTTTTAGTTTTCTTCTTTTTTTCTCTCTCGATTCCTTTTTTTTTGGTCCGTATTTCTCCGTTTCTTTTATTTGAGATCAATGGCGATTTTCGAGACAATTTTTCGGTGAAAGGTTGCAAAGGAACGGGTTGTTTCAGAAGATGGTATACGCGATTCCTATTCCTGATTTGGTCGAGTCGCCAGTAAATTCGTATACTTTTCTCTCGCGCGTGCCATATCTGCTAGGTACAATCTTTCGGCTTTCGCCCTTCTTCGGAAGCTTGACATTTTGTAACTTACAAAATGGGGAGCAGGTGAACAAAAGGCGGACTCAAATAACCACATTCTATACGCGCGCATTATTTATTCCCTTCGATTCGGCCCTCGCACTCCGTTTCTTCGCACAGTTTGACGTTTAATTTTTCTAATTCGCTTTATTATATCTTTTCGCGACCGTTTTGGTCTTGCGATAACTCTGATTTATGAGTCTGCTTTGAAACTGTGTTTCCGATACAGATGTTTTTTTTGTTCGTTCACGTTTTCTTTTGTTTCCAGCGTTTCCCCTTTTTCTCATTTTCTTCATCAAAAAATCTTTTGTACAAAATTGTATGTTTATGTATACCCGAGTGACACAAATGTTACGCCATAAATTGTTCGGCAACAATTTTTTTTTAACAGCCATTTTCAACAATCGTTACAGTCTATTATTTTTGTGCCAATAACACGTGTTCGCTAGAACGTCGAAATACAATTTCAAAAATATAACATTAGCTTTCAGTTAGAACAATCGATGTTCATTTATTTTTCGTTTGTTTATATAAAAAGTGACTCGTTTTAAAAATAAAGAAATTACGTTGATATGTTTTAATTAAAAGTTGTTACAGTTGAGCTTCGATTTAGATTTCAGCAGCATTGAGGATTCTGCAGTGGTTGTTATATCCATCAGCGATGATAAATGGGAAGAAAAACGAAGTTTAAAGCACAAGTTCAACGTTCTGAAGAAAATCGTGCCAAAAATTATGAAGTTCGCAAGTCGAGCTGTCATGGTAGTAGCTACTCAGCCCAACGAAGCGGTATCCTATATAACCTGGAAACTGTCCAAGTTACCGCCTAATCGCGTCCTTGGTACGGGAACCCTTTTGGACAGCGTCAGATTTCAGTATTATCTGGGTCAAAGGCTCGGCTTGGCTAACGCTTCCATCGAGGGCATGAGCATTGGTGCACAAGGAGACCTATCTGGTATCGGCTTTCCAAACGAATTCTTTGTCGTCACATGTCACTTTGTTTTATTACCTCGGATGTTCATGAATTTTCATTGTTTCAAAAACATATGATCTATCGCGCCGGCAAACGATTTCGTTGCAACAGCTAAACACCAGTTTTTTCCCTCCACTAAGTACTTTTATTTATCCGACCGAAACAAAAGTTTCAACTAATGTAATTGAAAGTGACATAATTCGCCTGGTGCCTGCATGATTCAAAATTATAATAAAAAAAAAACAAGCCGGCGCACCTTGATGGTCAAAGCAGGTGTAATGTATGTTACTTTTTTTTTTATAAATATTTTTTCTTGTTAAAGCAAACACACGAAAGCACGGTGTAACAATTTTTCTGCGCTAATTTTTCTTTGTTACTGCAGCACAGTTGACCTCTGGCGAAGTGAACAACAAATTTTGTAGAGCGGAAACTAGGCTGGAAATGTCATTTTGTTGATTAAACTTTAGTAATTCTTAATTACACTTTATAAAGAAAAATATTGGAAGTAAAATATTTCTTTGCTTCTTATGAAATGAATAATTATTCAGTTTGTAACAGCTTGGACTTATTTGTCAATAAATCATTTAATTAAGATAGTTGTAATTATCAATGTGTAATTGTACTTGTGATTTTGTGTTTTAGCACATACATAATTTGTAAGGTATTGACAGTCGAGTAAATGGAAAAACGAAACAAAAACAGGCATATAAACAGAAACAGTATGTTCTTGGACTCGTATTGATTAATTGCGATTTTCAGTTCCAGTATGGTCTGGCGTCAGCGTCGCAGGTACAAAACTACAGAGCATAAATCAAAAGATTGGTGAAAACGACGATCATGAAAAATGGCACGAAGTGACGACATCTGTAAACGACAGGTACGTCACAGCTAGTATCCATGATTATTTGGTGGTTTTTAAAGTACTTTGTCATTGCCAAATGACCGTTTTTACACTCGACCGCGCTCCTTAATTGCTCAAATATTAACTAAACTGTTGTGGTCAACATGGTTTTTAAAATTGTTAAAAATTTTACAATTCGTTTACACGTATGTTTTTAAATACAGGTTTTATAAAAAAAACTCATGATATGGCTTTGATATTAAATGTGAATGAAAACATGAAAGAGTAAATATTCTTGACGGAATCTGGCTTAATTCAAGGAACAAAAAATAAAAACAAAAATGAAAAACGAATAAGTGAATAGCAAATGCTCTTTGGATGTTTATAATTGACACGACAATTTATAATTTGTTCCTGAGCAAAAAATCATTAATTATTAGAGTGCCGTTTTATTCGTTTCGTTTGTAAATGAGTGTTTGTAAATAAACCCTTCCACCCGCTGCATTTAAAAGTAGATTTACTTAATGACATAAATTTTAATTTCTTTTTTAATAAAAGTTACAAGGGACCAATGTTCGCGTTATGAAAACTAGTTTTCATCCGGCGATGGTAAGAATTATGAAGTTAGGCGTAGAAAGTAATTAGCTTGAGAGTTACGACTTCTTTTAATCATTTGATATCAGTCTACGTTAATTATTCGCCGAACTCTATGAAAATTATATTAAAATATTGCGAATTCGCTCAAGACTATTCTGCAACATTTTCATCTCAAACGACGAAACTACCTTAATTTTCGTTTCAATTAGCGAGACACTCTAAAAAGTTGACGCTGCGAACGAAGGAAAGAGATCAAATATCCAATCGAAAATTCTGAAACTTGATTCCGTGAAATCACATTCGCTCATTTAGTTGTACACTGTTTCAATTCTTTTGTTAACAGTCAAATGCATTTATCGGGTTGTTTTGTTTCAGCGAGGAAAGACTTAATGAAGGGAAAGGTGAGAGAGGTTCAAGCTGCTGGGGTCTCGGATTTTGCATCGCAGAAATCGTCGATGCTATTTTAAGGGATACCAAAGTTGTGCTGCCAGTTTCAACGTACATTCACGTAAGGCCAGATAAGAATTATTAACAAGATAATGGATGAATTTGTTTTCGCGTGGGCTGTGATGGTGCAGTGCGCAAAGATTAATGTAATAACATGTTATTTTGATAATGTTTCAGAGCTGTTCTCACGGCACTGATAAAGATATATTCATGTCAGTGCCATGCGTCATAGGTCGACTTGGGGTGCATCGGATGGTGCGTCTCAAGTTAACAGAACAAGAGAAAAATGCCTTGCAACTTAGCGCAGACGGTATTCACAATGCTCTTCGCGAATGTGGAGTATTTGAAGAAGTACCGAGCGACTCAGAAGACTGACGTTCCAATTTATCATCTCATGATATGAATTTCATAAAGACGTTTTCATTGAGGACACTCGGAGGGATCTCATTTTCGAATTCACGATTTCATTAATCTCTCAAAACTTTTATCTTTAAATCACTTAACTGGTAAATAGATAAATATTTTAATCTTATAGAAAAAAAAGTGCAAAAATAAATAACTGTTGAATATATTGAACCATTAAAATCTCATTATTCATCCTGCAGGAAAAAAAGATACATGTATGGTGCATATATTTGTACAAGTTCACTGAATATAGTGTAATACAAATGGTAATACTTGAACGATAATTTAATTCATACATAAAAGGCCACATATATTCAGTCATATATTTTTTTATACTCCATGTGTCATACATGTTTCTTTATGCCTGAGTTACATTTTAATTTATTATTCTGATCTAAATGAATCTAAATTCAAATATAGAAATCGTTGTAGCGCAATTTGGATAAAAAGAAAATTTTTTTTAATCTAATTTGTTTGCAAGTGCGGCGCAGCAACCATAACCCTTAATCGAATAATTAGTTCTAGCATTTAATTTCGTGACAATGATACTGTGCTTAATACAATTACGACGTCTATAATATCGCAACAGTTATTAGCGGAGTAACAGTGTTTATAATCCGTGTTTTCGTTCGCAATGCTTCCCAAGAGTATTTTCTTCGACAAAACGGAACACTCGGGGAGCAATTACACGCGTTAATGCAGTCTTCTCACGTATCGTTGGGCATAAATATTTCGCGCGAACGTGGTGCAGCTTTGCGGTGCTAAACACAACTCGTCAAGCAGTTGCAAAAATTTTCACTGCAACATAAATATGTCGGGCATATTTTAATACTCGCATCCTCACGCACAGCCGCGAAACAAAAATTCATATGAGATGAGAAAAAAAAAGCATAGAAAAAAAAATGAACATTGAAACTAGTTGAAGCGAATCGTTATTCACAGAGAGAGGATTACATACGCATTTTCAGCTGACGTAAAGTATGAAAAGGTAAACCCAACTTGAGCATCGTTAAAAATCAGCCTCCAAATCGCAAGTGTCTACACAAGTTTGCCATTTAAGAACTAGTTTAACTGTTTTTCGCGTTTGTGGAAAGACATAAATGAGCACCATTTTGATTTCAGCCGTGGTGGTGCAGGGCTAACTGCGTTCAAAGTTTAGCGTCTATTTTGGCGTCGTTCCAAACATTTGTAAACCAAAGTTTCTGGATCTAACATGAATGGTTGCTGCTGTATGGACATAAGTGCATGTGCTATATACCCCCTTTTCGTAAAGTAGCTGTTTCAGCTTTGTCCTGCTATATTTTTTACTTACGGAAGTATTAGACAAACGTTTGTTTTTCGAACTTAGTTCCACTGTTGGAAATTCATTGCTCCAGAGTACCAATACAATTTACGGTACAAACAAAAAAGAAGGATGGTGCTTTATTTTTACCCTCAACGAAATAATTAAATTGTAAACAACAAACAGATGTGATACTAAGAGGATGGGGATAAATAATTTAATGAGCTAACTTTAAACTTTCGAATTGTGGAGATTAAAATTTGATCTATTTTGGAGCGATTAAAATTTGTGTTTCTTGAGAAAAGGAGAGCACCCGACGTTACAGCCCCATTCAATGAGAAATTATCCGCGATTAAGCCAAACATTTGGGCAAGTGAAATTATAGCGCTCGCGTTGTCGGAAAAGTCTTGTGCCGACTTCACTTATCTCGCCCCGCTGTAATTAAGTGTGTAACGAAAGACTTAAGTGAGTAATGAAGCTATAAGATTAGCATGCAAATGGTACGTTCCCGAAAGCCGGAAAAGTCATTTGAATCGCTCGTTTGTCGCTGACATAATAGCGCTCGTTCGACGAGCCGAGTTTTAGAGAGTCGAAGGCCAGTCGCAATTAGAGTTAATAATCCGCGAGCGGCGTCGTTACGCGTCGCTCTCGATATCGCACGACCTCGCGTCCACATTTTAATTGTCCACGACAACCTCCCTCCCGCTTCCTTTTCTTGTCTAACGAGATACTTTTTCACCAGATATTACACTCCCGCTGTCTCGGTGCTGTACTTTTTTTCTTCCTCCTCGCATACACCCAATCCTATATTTAATTTGCCGTTTGCAATTATGTCTACGTCTCTCAGAGGCCGAGTCGTTTTGCGCTGGCCGAGATTTTTTCAACGTGAAATGTCGCGCGTTACATTAAATTGCACTTATTATTGAGCCACGAGGGAGACAAAAACCTGGAGCATCTCGAATAATTTAATTGCAATGTTTAATTAAAATGGAACTGAAACTTGAGCCGCCAGCAAACCGGACAGCAACGCTAAGGTTTTGACGAGAATCTTCTAAACATCTCGGATAACAAAAAATTACAAATAACAAAAATATCATGTAACATACCGGAAGTTGTGTCCGTCCAGGTTTTGGAGTGGCAGTTTTGTCCGTCCAACGAACCTGCAAAACACGAGGGAATTATTCATTTAATTTCGTTGAAAGGAAAGAAAACCAAGTTGATTGAAGAAAAACTGATAGAAAATTGTCGCGATTTCGCATTGGAAACTTTTACAGCTGATTCGAGATGTATGCGCATACAAGTGTGCGGTCTCGGGACCCGGTTATTCGTCGGGACTTATTATCCTGCGTAATTGAGTTTATTGCATCAGCTGAGAAGACGTTTCATGGCGGCGTGTTGAATTTAAATGTTTGAATCAAACCGGTAATGTATGCCGACAGAGCTCATAAAAGAGACCACCGGGACGCCGCATCGACACCGACCAAAGAAACGTGTACCACCCCCCACGCAAACGCGACGACGTTCGAACTCGACGCATGTCAAGTTTCAAAAACAATGGAACGTCATAGCCCGGTGACAAGTCGAAATTTAATGTCATCGCGAGCGACATTGTTGGACTGAATAATTCATCGTCGAAATTAACCGGAAGAGGCCGCGGCAAAAAGTCTTGCCACTTTTCGTTCTCGCGTCGTATAATAAAAAGCATCTCGTCTCTCGCGTGCGATCTTTTGTTTCGCCCGACGTCGATCGATGGATCGTCACAATGCAGTCGTCGGGTCCGAAATTCTGAGCGCGTCCCCGGGGGATATCCGGGTTGCCGCCCTGTGTCATGTTTAGACGCTGTTCCCTTTGGAAGTGAAACCGCACGTATAACTATATCCGTCGCAAGTTAGTTGGAGCATGAACGAGCCTACGAAAGCCGCTGGGAACACCGCGACCTTTTTGCTAACCAAAGAGGTCAAACAAGTTGAGCTTCCAGATGGACGTCGCGTTAAAGTTGTCATCGCCGGTTGCGATCGCGCAGGCGTCGCTGCCGGCGTTGCGATTCTTTTTAAGGTTAGTTACCGGAACAATTTATTGTCCGCATCCGAGGTGTTACACCGAGTAATCATCCGGAAATAATTTAAGGGGAGACCGGCGCATTGTCGGCGCAGCTGACACAAAAAATGCACGGCTTTTAATTTTGACCGCGCGTTCTCGTTCTCTATGTGGACGTTATTACGGTAGCTAAGCTGACAATTAGGGATATTAGAGGCTGCCTAGAAAAACTTTTTTGGCAGCGCTCAATTGTTAAGAAGTCCCGGGAGGCTTTTATTAGGTCGACGTGTGGTTCGTGGAAGGTACTTTTTTTTTGGTCATGCTATTATGATCCGGGGCTTACAATTTTGATTACTCGACTGTGAAGAACTGTGACGGAAAATTTCGAGAGTTGGATATAAATATCGTGTATTACTTACTGGTTAAGCTATATCGAGACCTTAGTAAGGTTTTTTTTTTAAGAAACATTGTAATGTGCTTTGCTCGTCAAAGAAAACGTTTGTGCTGTGCGCGGTAACAATGTTTATTCAATCGTACTTTACTACAAACCCTTTCAGAAAAAATTATAAAAGTTATTTTTTCTACAATTTATTTGTTAAAGAGCTTTTTTTTTCATTACGATTTGTTGAATGACGTATTTATAAAAATGTGTTCGATATTATTACTTGTGAAATAATGTGTACAAATATCAACACATTAGTTTTCATTTAATAAATAATTGATAAAGGAGATGGGAATATATGCTAGATTTGATAAATGTTTAATTTCATTTTCGTTTTAATTATTATAGTGAAATGAGATGCAAGCTTAATTAAAATTCGCATTGTTTGAAAACAGTCAATATTATCAATTCGGTACTATAGGCGTTCCTTTTCATGTCTTGTTTGTTATGAGAGAAGGAAATAAACATTATCAATCCCATGGCATTACGCCCATGAGTGGCTCATTATTATCCTAAACTCTCGCCTTTGATGTCGAAACGTTGAAAAAAAATTGCACAAGCGTAACGTATAATTTTTGTTTACCGTCACGATGCATGCAAAATTTATTAATTAAATTAATGAAATATGAAGTGCCGGTCCACGATACTAAAAATTAAACTGCATATCAGTTTTCTCAACGAAACGTAAACTTTAACATGCTCAGAACAATTTTCATGGAAAATCATCCCGTTTGGCTTGTTTCTAACAGTCCACATTTATTCGCGGCTAGAAAATATATATTTACTTGAAAACCGCAATAATGTATCTTTTCTCAGGATAGCATCCATTATTTTGCGCCGGATCGATTTCTCGCCACTACAAACACTTGAATTTGTATCAGTTGAGGATGCAAACGAAGCGTCAGCGAAGAATAAAAAAAACATTATACCCCGTGACGACTGTCAAATATATCTTTTCCATTTATTGTCGAACGAAATCCAAAAGGCGACAATGTAACGCTGAAAATAGCGATGTCTCGAAAGATTGCTCAATCCGCAATTGAATAAAGTAAGCTTTCGACCGGCGACAATGGACAGGCTTTCGTTATCGGTCGCGAATCTAATATCGGGCTTAATCTTGATAAAAAGTTGTTTGGACGCTGTAAAAGATAGCCGAGGAGGGGTGACGAAAGAGGAAAGGGATTCAAAAAGTCTGGACAGCAGCAACAGGCGGAGGAGATGCACGAAACAGAAAGAAAAATGTGAATTGGAAAAAGTAACTGCGCTCCAGGGCCGGAGATTAAAATTTGGCGAACATTTATTAGGGGGTGTTTATCGATAATGAATTGGACAAAAATGAAATGAGCCCCATATGTTTGTGCACCGTGTCGTCGAATGATAAACTGTTATTAAAGTTTGCAATTTTAATAATAACGAAACCAAGTGCGACTGTGGGGAGCGTGCTTATCCTATTTCGTAGGCGGAGGTGTGTCGGGAATAATATGTTTAGGGGCAATAAATTTTATCACCCCAATTGATCTCTGAAGAAAAGGGAGCATTGTTGGGGCTCCCCGACCGCACGTGCCTGCAGACTGAAAATCTGTAGCAAACATGATGCAAAGCTGCTGCAAACTCGGTGGAGACACGTTGCTTACGCAGTGTTGAAAAATTGCGGTTAACGTAATAATATGAGGGGTTGTTGGATTATAAAGGATTTGCACGGCTGCACAAAAGTTTAATTTGCAGTTTGATATATTTCTTTTTGAATGACTCTCTTTTCATACGAGAGGAATATTCGTACGTTCGACGTGTTCAAAGATTCTATTCGTTTTTCGACTTTCAATCTCTCACGTCAATATCTCTCTGTCAACAAATGCAATTTGCAAACTGCGACAACCCTGAATGGCGCATAATTAATTTAATTGAAAATGAAAGCCCGCGCGAGCGCGGACATTCGCATTTTATCACCTCTGGGCCAGGATCTGTGTGTGGGAACTGCGATGTTTATTTATTTGATTATGCAAGTCCGCATACCATAATAGTTAAATAAGGAAGCAAGAAGATCGATGAAGAAGCGTGTGCGTAGTGTTATTAGAGGCATTAGAAGGAAATAATTAAACAGCGCTTTTCGTCAATTTATGGGTCATTAGAAACCACGTATGAACTGCATATAATAGTCACGCAGTTCACTCGGAGTGCTAGAGACCAAAATTTATATAAACTCCGCAACATTACAAACAATTTCCGAGAAAACGGTTCTCTCTTCGCACATGCCTGTAATATATTCTTCCCTAAACTGGAAATTCTTCCGCCGATAAAATTCGCACAATGTGACTGCGCAAGCGAATCATTCAACTTAACAAGTATTAAACAAACATGTCATTAATTATCCTTAACTTGCTTTCACCAAGCGAGTTTATAATAAAGAAGGAACATTAATGGCGGTATATATACAGCGCGAGAGCGGTTTTCCAAAACGGTACTCGGGATAAAGTACTCTGGGTGCGAGTGTCGATCGGACAAAAATGCGTATGAATGTTGATATTAATTGCATCGGAACGTACCGGATTGCATTGTGTCGCGCGAGCTAAAAAAAGCAGCTTGAGAATGAATGTTTTTTCATTGAACAACCAGCGACGTTGGAGGGATAGCTCCTGACCGGTACTTCTTGAATGTAGCCTCGTTAGCGTGCCGGATCAAAAAGACTATTATGTAAATGATTTACGAAAGAAGACCAGAAGAAGGGAATTGGGCTGGCAAGGAGTGGATAGTCCGAGATAAAGGCAAGGTGTTAGAGACGAGAGGGTGTCAAGTGGGACTGAGAGGGGGGCGAAGACGAGGACAGCACGAGGCCTTCTCGCTTTCACTATCGGATCGTAACGCGAGCATTTACACGTCCACCGGGCGCCCTCGCAGCCTCGCTGGCGACTGATTTACGTTGCACTCGCGCGAGAAGCTGAAATCCATACTCGTGTCCCGCGCGCAAGATACACGAGGGCCTTATCTCGCGCGTACCTACCGAACATTTAACGCTTAAAACCATCCCTTTTGCGACGACTAATTTGAGGAAGAGACATTAAGAGATGGTTTTGCGATTATAACAGAAAACATTGTGCCCCGACTGATTTACGAATCGCGACGGCTTTGTTCGCATGATAAGACGCTTTGATAGCGCGGGCTAGTACCGTTAAGAGCGGTTAAAGTGGGTAAAAGTAAATAGATAAGGTAAACACAAATACAATTTTATGGAAAATGGCTCGGCGCTGATTCAGAGCACGACTTTTTTTTACAAGACTTGCCGCACAGTATTATTTTAAAGTACTTAATGTCGTGAATTTACAACGTGCATGTCCGATTTAATTTTTTTTAATTTTAATATAATAAACGGGTTTGTGCCTGATCTTACTTTCTATTCACGTTTCTTTGTAATTTAGTTTATAATTTGAAATGTACGGAACAAAAAAAATTTGTCGAATTTTTGTCTGTGACTTTGATTTAAATGACTTTAAATAAATTCGAAGGTTTTTTGTTATTAATATACGTGTAAGTAAATTTCATTAAAAATGATTTACAGAAGATAATTTTGATTCTGTCACATTTACTCTCAACTGCCTCTAAATCTTCAAGCAATTTGCATGTCAATTTTTGTCAACAACCTAAATCAAAGCAAGTTTAATTTTTATCATTCAATATAACATATAATGATTGCAAGTTGTAGTGACGAGATCTATGTTATCATAAAAGATTTTTATCAATGACATGATATTTACGATATAGTTTGATGACCAGCCACTATATTATTTTACAACTATGAGAAAAACGCAAGGACATTAAGCTCGCGCCTGTATGTACAATTTTATCGCCTCCATTTCGTTGTCATGAACATATCCATGCATAAAAATATGTTTACGATTTCCTATATTTGAGATGTGTCACCAGGTTGTCGAAGGTATCGGATGAACTGTTCTATAAGGTGTAAACACAATAAAATCTCTCCAGTTATGTGGGTTATCAGCAGAGACCGTAAAATGTTCAACAATGCTAAGCATCGTTTAGGAACTTAATTAAAATCTGACATATGACTATTTGACACGAAACCTTGTTTCCAAAGCGATACATAAAATATTAGATTTGTTCGACACATTTACTTTATGAATAAGAACTTGTTCGATACATCAAACCTGTTACACGTTCCATTGAACTTTTTAGAAGTGTATCGTTTTCTAATTAACGTCTCCGTCAACAACTTATTGATTGGAAAACTTAAAAATAAGATTCCAAGTTTCAAATGAACATTTCATGATGAAAATAAGATTCGAATTGAAAACCAATTCAATTAACATTTTTTAATTCAATAATTCAAGTAACCAAATTATAAAGAATTTCAAATTATTAAGAATGTCAAGTTACCAAGAATGTCAAAGGTACATTCTTTTTGTTTTCGTTTTTCCATTTCAATTTGCAATTTTTCTAAGAGGATCAATGTTGAATAAAAGTTTAATTTCAATTAATAAACCCTTTATGTTTCTGACAGTGGGATATTCTTTTTAATTTTTCGAACAAACAATATGTGACCGTATGCTTTTAAGGATTTTCGTTTTGAATAGATTTTAATCTCGGCTTATATATTATCCGCAACTATTGTGCAAAGGTCTAACCTAATATTATCTCTGCATCTTCTTCTAGGTCTGCTGGTTTCTTTAGATCAAGCAACTGACATGGCTTTCGCTATTTGATATTGTCTTGCACGCACCATATGTCCCGTCCGCCTTAATTTTCAACAATTTCAACGTTCCGTCCTAATAACTCTCAAGAGCCATCAAAAAAGCTGATAAACTTCTGCTTTATTATTCACCTCGTTCCTACAACTTAGCTTTTCAAATCTTCTTAACACCAAGCGTCCTAATGTAATAATAAGCCCTCGAATAAGCCATTCTCTACGCATAACATTCCATTCACAAAAAAACTCTTTGAATAATTTTCGTCGAGCATCCGTTGATATATTAAAACATATTTATTTCACTCCGGATGAGATTTCACGCCTCGAGCGTAGAGGTGCCAACCGAGAAATTGTTCCAAAGTTCATTCACATTTTCACGAACTCACGTTCACGTGTAATTTGACTGATACCGAAAAAATTCACGTCAATTTAAATGTGTATGAAAATTACACACTTAAATTTCCGTTAAGAATTTTATTGCCATTAGTCAGCGAAATTTTAAAAGCCCCGATAGACAGGCAATTTCTCAATTTTTAGTGTTTTGCATGAATCTTGCAAGTGTCGGTTGGCGTACGGTGGTACGTGCGGCTACGCGAATAAGCGCATGAATATTCTTGTCCTTCCATTGAATTACTCCTTGTGACCGTTAATATACGCTTCTTGAAATTTACTAACGCCGTGGTGTAATCCGAGTTACAGTCGCTGCCACTGAAGGACATAATAACTACCGTGTTTACAGCCCACGGTGGCTCCATCAATTATTACCACACGGTCAGTCTAATTGTCCGGTCAACTCGCCCCTCAAAGGTCCTCTCAATTATTTTTCTCTCATCGCAAAGAACCGGAGATCTTTTTTCCGTCCGAGACATTTTCCTCCGCGCCACACTTTGTCGATTTCATTCCATTTTCTCTCCAAGGGTTGTTTTTTTTTCCTATCGTCGTTTCTCGCTCGTCCCTCCTTTCACAATGAGAAAAATTGATTCGACAAACATTAATTACGCCCGTATGTTTGTCGAATTTAATAGGAGTGTAAAACACTTCGGTTAATGAAAGTCGCTCAAGTGCCGATATATTAGTCGAATTATTTGTTCACGGACCACTTAACTGTTTGCCCGGCTAGATTATTATCACTAATTCGAAATTGCATTGATACGTTTGGAATTCAATTTCACCGTTACAATGGTGTTTCGCACGTTGTAATAAAAGGTACTTGGCCCATTACATTGTGAAAAACTTTTGAACCCGGTAACAACCGTGAGCGCATTTTCGGAGTCACAATTGTATTCCGCTTGGATTTTTCATGAGTCCCTGATGTGAAGCCGTTTCACACATCCAGAGGGGACGATTTTATCTCTGGGCGATATCTTTTGTCTCAAAAAGTCCTGTAACGATTTTATTGTTGTTTCTTGATGAAATAGTCGAGAAGGTTCATTACACCTCCGTAGCTCCCCTAGCAACTGTTATAGCAGAATGCATTCTCGCACCCCTCATATATTTGGAGGTCGGATCCCTCGGTCGTAATCCCATCGGTATCCCTCAAATTCAGCTTTGGAATCGCTATTTTTGAACAATCTAAAATGTAAATAAACCCTTTCTCGTGCGAAAATCCCATTACGCTTTCTCTCTTCCCTCTCATTTGCATTTTCAAAAAATATAAAATAATGCTGAACCTTTAGGAACTGAGCCTTTCCATTGTTTTATCCGTCTGGAATAAAAAAAAAAGTCGAAGTAAAAGGTTTGAGAATCAAAATGTCGTTTTGCGAGATGCTGAAACTACAGAGGAACTGAAGCAACAAATCGTTGTTCCTATTATGCTTCTATCTAAGTTGAAAGAGAATCATAACTCGTACGAAACTCTCAGAGAGATGCTTTGTGGTTGATATACATATGTATAAATATATTTCTCACATACGAACTTGTTCATGAGCGAATGAAATTTGGTCGAGAGGCTACTCTCACTGTCTGACGGATGAAAACACTCGGCCCGCAAATGAGTCATTGTGCCTAATGGGACGTCTTTAACGAAGCATCGCCGTGTATCACTGAACAATATCACGTTACTTTGAGGTCTAATAACACGTACATGGAATAGCCTGCAAATACACATTTCGGTTGGAGGATGAGGCCAGTGATTTACGAAACGGTGCAACGAGCGCCCTAATGAAAGTCAGTTCGTAATTTCAGGGTCGGTTTCCGCAAATCGTTACTAGTGGACAGACAATAGGAGCCGGACGTGTGGGGCGTTCTTGGCTGCCATTATGCGTCGTCCCGCTTGGTTCCGGGTGCACCTTTTATTACAACTACGCGACAATAACAGCGACGACGCACACGCTAAATGTAGATCGGCGTGATTGTCCGGGATGGGAAACATGAGCCATTCAATTTGCGTGCGCTCTTCTCTCTCGTCTAATATCAAAAAGCGCCATTTAGCGCGCGATTTAATATATATCGCTTTTCAACGGTTTCGGCCAAAGCCCGAGGCGCATTTCATTGTTTCGCCCGCGTGTTTATACCATTTCAATTTGCATGTCATTTGTTGGGAGGCCGTGATTGATTGAGGAGAGCTAAACAAAAAAAAATCGATTCGGCGACACACATCACCGGAGAGCGAAATTCGGTCCATCAGTCATTTTTGATATACCTAGTCATTGTTCTATGCACGCTGCCACGAATTGAATAGAGAACCGCGCTTACAATGGAGGCCGCGCGAGAGCACCGCCGTGGTGTATATAAAATCTCGAAATATCAGTTAATCATCGTCGGGATACATAATTGATGTAAAATCTGTCCGACGGAATATAACGCGGATACTTTTTGTCTCGCGGTTTGCATTTTCGTTAACAAAAAGTCAATTGGAAAACTATATTTTTTGTTTCATCCGCCAGGGCGATTGAATTTGTAACGGACAAAACAGAGTAGCACAAACAATGCCGTTTCCTTTGGACAATTTATGTGAAAGATTAATTATCTTGTGCGTGGTATTTTATTATGTGGTTTTTTATTCTGTTTTAACAGCCGCGATATAGAAAAAAAAAGCCAATTAAAATTTTGACGTTGACTAGTGGCCAACTTCGCGATATGTTTACGCGCCTGACAACTCCGGGTGATATAACCTGAACGAGATGTGAATCGTAAAAATTTCACGATGCAAATTTTTCGGCCGCGCCGTCCAAATTATGGCGAGGGATTGCCAAACGTATCCGACCGCGTGAAACAGATCATCGCAAGGTACGAAATTTCAACACCGCGCCGCTCGGTGTCATTAAGTTCCTTGGATTTAGCCCGGCAGCGTAGCACCTCGACTTATTGCCCGAAACTTTTCTCGTCCGATCGCGTTCGTTTTTTATTCAACCCAACGACCAGCCCGGATTCAAGTTTTTTAAACTGCCAGACTCGGCAACACTTTCGGATATGCTCCCGCGTTCGTTTGGCACTTTATGACTGCAACACCGTGAATACAAAGTGACGTTTCGCCGAGGCTTCGGTCTTTTAAAATTCAGCCAAACAAAAACAATCGAATAAAGTAATCCACTTTACGTTTTTGAATTGACTCAACAGCGACCAAAAAGACAAGCAGCGGGTGTGTTCGGCCGATCGTCAGGGTACAGACGGTTCTGGCCAATTCGAGGATCCAAAAAGAAACAATCAAACGGGAATGTGTCCGGAACAACGACCCACGCCTACCGCATCTGTTACTAAGAGCGCCACATGCCGAGATAACACCAAACCGGAAAAGGCGGAAAATTTGAGATTTGTTGACCCGCCACGAGACTCCACTTCTGATACGGAGACGCAATTTAATAGTCTATTTGTCAAAGTTGTTTGTTCGTCGGGGTGCAATAAGTACGCTTATAGACCGCGAAATGAAGTGCCCAACGCCGGTGAAGAATACAAATGTCTGCTCAAAGCACATAAATGAACGTTATGGTATTTACGTTGTAATCATTGCGGTAAAAAGTAATTCATTTGAATGACAATTAAATAAAACGTAAATTACTTATCTTGCAGGTGACATTTTACTGTTTCGTAAATGTGAGCTTGTGGAATACGAGAATAGATAATATGTCAGTCTTCGAATTTTGTAATCATTTCTAAAACTATTCAATTTTGATTGTGTAAAACAATTCTTGTCAATCATAGTAATTTAGTAGATGAAAATAGAAACAATTTAATGTTATGAAAATTGTGTCTCATATACTTTCATTATTGATCGCAATTTCATCTTTCGAAATTGAAAATAAACAATTGAATATTAAATTATTGACAATATACACTCAGAATGAGGATTTGATAGAATTCAATTACCTTTCAAATTTCTGAATGGCGCGAATGAATGGAGATTCTCAGCATGGAGAAGAGAGTAAATTTCGATTTCTAGTAGAACGAACTTTAAAGCCCCGAGGGAAGTAACGACTCTTATTTCACACAAAATTATTCAAATGCACATTTCTAAAGGGTACTCCAAAAAGTCTAAAACCTTAAACTATTAAATTACAACTGGATCAAGCATTCCCGAACATTTCTGCTTTGAGCAAAATTTTGTATTTGATTCTTCATGAAAATTTATTATCATAAAAGTTTTCCTATAAAGGAATGATTAATAACTGCATCCGAGAGAAAAAAAATAGAAATAAAAATCCAAAAATGGGAGCAGAGAGCGGCATTGTTTTTTTCTTCTCTTTTTCCATCCACTGTGAGAACTTATTGGACGATGAAAATATTTAAATGAGCGCTCATTTTTTTCCGCTCAGTGAAATTCTTCTTGGCATTCCCGGTTATTTTTATAAGAGACAATAAGTGTTGCGTAATTGGCAAGCATAATCAGGTCCGACGATCTGCGGCTCGGCGGCACTGGCGATCGCACCGAGGAACGCGCGTTTTCATATACAAAATGAATTCTCATTTGGGTGACTGGAAATTTGAATTTGGTAAAAGTCCCGGGCGCTAGTGCACACACTTTCGCTCGTATTTTCTTCGCCGCGGAAAGGTAATCAAATTTAACGTCGGCTTGAACAAAATATCGTATTAAACATCACAGCGTGCGGCAGCACACGAACGCGCCGCTCCGTACATGTATTAATAATGTCGATCGATAGCGGAAGACTCGCCTGACGGCGTACGGCAATGCGTAATATATAATTTATATACACCTTAATGGCCAGCGCGCGCAATGTCCCGTAGGCACTTTGCGTAATGCACGCAATTATATTCCGTATATGTCCGTAATGATCGTGGAACGATGAGATTACGAATGAACAGATTCGTCAGATAGCAGGTCGCCCCGCTAAAGAGAATTGAAACGCGCGGCCACGATTTCAAGTATGGTAAACATTTGATCTATGTTTCATTGCTAAATATGATCCGGCAATTTCATTACGGAGATTTGTCATTGTTCAGATATCGATTGATAAAATCTCTGACGTTTTGCTATCTATCTTGATGTATGTGGTTTTCGCACAAAAAAGCCCAGAACATAGAACGTAACAGGTCTCCCGTACGAACGATAAATCTATATATTTAAAATATTGGACGTGAAAGCCAATATTATTTAAAACTCGCCGGGCAATTGAGTGGTTGGAAACATTAATTGATAGATAATCAACGTGTAATAATTCTGAAATTAAGTCAGAGAAGTGATCGTATAAGAAAATAGTACGTTACTTAGACAGACATCCAGGAAACTATTTATATTTTAATACACACGAGCGCAGCGTATCAAAAGATTCACTCAATTATGCTTGATAATAAGATTCCCTCAATCACGCAGCCGTTTAGCGAGACTTTTTACCGCAGGCACATCATTTTGACATAAACTTGTGTTTCAAATTACTATCGAACCTTGTCTATGGGTAATTCGACATTTTTCTGAATTTCGAACAAAATTCAATTAATGTTGACAAAGTTCATTAATGTTTTGAAACCCGATGAAGAATCAATCTTAATTGTGCAATTTCAGCTCCATCGAAATTCACATTGCGCTCACCAAACCTCATCGGGAGATAATACTCAGACCATTGAAAATAAAATATTCAAATTTCAACATCTAATACCAGATAAGCAAACAATTTATGATGTATAATTACGTTAATAATATGTTCGGCCAGACACAACTGTACTAGAGATTGATAATCTTGCCCGACTGCGTCAATGCATTAGGGACAATTGGTTCCTATATACCGTATACAATAGGCCTATACACACCGTCAAACAATTGTCCCTCTAATTATATTTTCAGAATGTCAAACCAACGCTAAGTCAACAACAACATTTTATACTGTCGCAGACAGAATTTAAATCGCGTGTCTATCGACTTACAAATAACACACATCTCGCTAAATTGCCGCGTAATTAACGAACGTCGAAAAAATTGCCGAACACTATACGCCATTTAACCCGCAACTCTCACATAAACGCGGTATCGCTACATTAAAGACTTCCATTCGGAAATCATCAACTACTTGGCGAAAGATATAGGGTTCTATTGCATGCATCGGTGTTTTAAAATTGCAGTACCGATGCGAAACGGGTCATGAAGTACAGGCTCGGCTGAAGCATTTTTGATGTCCTCCGTTGCGATATACCTATAAACAGAAAACATAATATCAGTCTGAATTCAAGTTGGGAAAGTAATCAGAAAATATTTGACAAAGAAAAAAAAAAAAATTGAAACCAAAACAAACAAATACATAGCACAGACTGGTGGTACATATTTATCCATGAGAATTTCTCGCGAGCCATGTTTGTATGCAAGTTTCAACAGAACAAAGAAAAAAAAAAGAAATGGAGTAAATAAACAAAAGTGAAATAAGAAAGTACGAAAGACATTCGTCCATGGGAACTGAAGTTGCATCGTTAATATTGATCAGTAATATCTGTTAGGTTGCACGTCATCTATTGCGAGTTGTGTTTGCAACCGCGTATTCGCAACAACTCTCATTCTAATGAAATAACTGTACAAATTTATTGGCAACGCATGTTGATTGTATCTTGCGTAACAAAACTGAAAAAAAAAAATTGAAAAGAAAAAAAAACCGACCGTGCGCAGTACCGAAGCCCAATAACATGTTTACATATCGACCGAGATTTCTCGACATGATTTCCGCTCGGCGAACTCGGACAAGCTTCAATCTTGATTAATAATCGTAGATCAATCTCTTATATCGCATGAAGATAGACAAACCAAAAAGTCACCTACCGTGTATCTGATAAAACCCTCGCACAGCTCAGGGGTTAAAATAAATGATAACTTATTTATGAAGTGAGGTAACTCTATACGCGGCATTGATGCTGTTAACCCGTTAGTTATTTGACCTTACGTTGATTTGATCGCGTAAGCGTATCTTGATGCGAATCGACGAGAAGGTGCATGTAAGAATACAGCTAATCAACTGTACCGTTATTAGTCGATTGCTACTTTCATCAATGTATATTTTAATCGCCAGAAACTCACCTCCGAGCTCGTCCTGATAGACGCGGACGAAGCACTAGCCAAGGCCGAAGCTGAGGATATCGGGCACGCGGCCGCTTTCTTCGGCAACGCCAAAATTACCGGTTCGAAAGGTAATTCCCCGACTTTCCATCAATCATCGATTATTCGGTTCAAGTCTCGGGCTTCCTGGCTCGAGCCTGAAATAATAATTCATCATAAATAATCGGCAAATTCCTATTTCGCGAAGTACGTGTTCTATCATAAGAAACCATTTTTTTTTTCGACCAGCTTTTTATATCGCCGGAGCACAATTTTGCAACAATTTCGCACGACTAAAGTTTTCATTTGTTGCAGATTTTTCATGCGCTCGCGATGCCACGGTCTGTGTCATCTGTTCGGATATGTGTCAACAAAATGAGAAGAGCCCCGGTGATTTATTAGAACAAACTGTCAAACATTTCAAAACAGTTGTCCCAGGCATTTGTAAATTCGCTCCAAGCAGCGTTCTGCTCATTGTTTCGCCATTCGGTAAGCATATTTTTAATATTCCAATCGATTCCAACATTCATTTTTGTTGTTCAAACAGACGAGTCACAAGCACGCCTTGCGATGCTCAATTTAATAACGTTTCAGTTTGTAATAGCCTTTCAACGAATAACCCTTTCTATTCACTAATGGTAGTATACATATAATATGTTCGGCGATACGTTATTACTTTGTTGAAAAGCCGCCGGGAGACTTACATTCGGACATTGTCAAGATTCCTGTAGGAAAATCCTCTTAGTTCGGTGGTTTAAAGTATTTCACCTCATAACTTGCGTTCAGGATTATAGCCAGTCTTAGGATTCCAGCTTTTGAAATCGTTGTAATTCGGAAATAAAATGGGGTGAAACGTAATCCATAGTTTTTTTTCCCCTGTCTCTTCACAAAAAGGAAATTCTAACATTAAATGACAAGAATCGCGATATCAATGTCTCATTCATTTTTACTTGCTCTGTAATTGATACCATCATTTTTATTACAAAAATGTGTTTCCTTTTTCAGTTGATATTGCGTCGTATGTCGCGATGAAGATATCCGGATTTCCTCCAAACCGTGTCATGGGACTTGGCACATTTTTGGACAGTTGCCGATTTCAGTATTACATCGCTAAAAAATTAGACGTCTCGCCGAGTTTGGTACAAGCATTTGTCATTGGATCGAGTGGACCTAATAGCGGTAAGACGAAAATGGTTTTTATGTCACTTTCTTATTTTCCCAAATAAAAATTAATTACCATTATTAATTAATTTTTGTTTTGGTTTTTGTTTTCTGGTTATCTGGTGGTAATAAATTTTGTTCCCCGACAGCGGTGGCACAATGATTTAATTGTCCAATTAAAAATTCTGTTTTTTTTTTTTTCAGTTCCCGTATGGTCTGCGGTCTCTGTCATGGGCGTGAAATTAAGGGACATTAATAAAGACATCGGACTGAAAAAGGATCCGGAACACTGGAACGAGATTCACGAACAAGTTGTCAATGCAAACGAAGATCTTATTTCCAGAAAAGGCTACTTGAGTTGGGGCATCGGAATTTGTGTCAGTGAAATAGTTGAGGCAATAGTTCGAAACACCAGGATATGCATCACCGTCTCGACGTTCATAAAGGCACGTCTGTTCGCAATTTGAATAAGTTGAAAATTACAAATCACGTAACTTAAATGCACTTTTCATTGCAATCTTTCATTTTGTACGCTCGCTTTAATCACTCGCAGACAACTTGTTTAATGCACTTTTGAGACTAAACGATACAGATATTAAATTTGGTGTGTCGGACATTTAAAAATATTTCGTACAATATCAGGGCTGTCGTCACGGACTTGAAAAGGACTTTTTTATGTCTCTCCCCTGTGTCGTTGGCAGTAATGGAGTGCAATCATACATACGCCATTTATATACTCTTGAAGAACAAGAGCTCACTACCAAATCATCGCAATCCATCTACGAGATACAAAAATCTGTTCTTGACCTGCTTGAATCATGACGAAAATTCACGCAACGAATCGCACAAAAATAATATTCGACCTTGTAAGTTGTTCGCTTATGGAATTCTCGATGTTGCTTTTGTACAACATGCTTGAATTTAAAATCACAAATTACTTGTAGATCCGTTCGTTTTCAGAAAAATTCATCGCATCAACAAGACTTTCTCATTTGGGATAAAAATAACATAATCAGAAAATACTTTTTTTAAGAAGTGACATGGAAAAAACACGATCATTATAATACGCTGTTGAAAACTTTCAGATAAAAGCTGGTAATATTTTCTTGCCTTACCGTGTAGCAAAATGTTTACAACTTTTTCTTCTTCGCTTTGAGAAAATAATAAAATAGAAAGAAAATTCAATTTTTTAATTATAACCGTATTCAGTATAGTAATTACAAGCGTTTTACGAAAAAGAAAATTTCAATAACATTCAACTTCGATTGATTGACGATTTTTAACCCAATTAATTATGGTGAATGGGGAAAAATGTTTTGCCAGCCCAAGCAATTTCATAATTATTCATCGGAATGATAAAATGTTTGGCATTCGAGAAGAGAAGGAGAGAAAAAAAATCTCATCGACGGGGTACTTTATTTAAATTAACATTTCTGTTCGCATAGGGAAAAGCCGAAGACATGTATGCAATTTGTACTTCCTGTATGTTAATTTGTTGACGGTTATAACCCGTGTAGACATAACACAATATAATGATGTACACTCCGGCATAATGAGACACAACGTTTCTGGCTTGGTGCCGAAAGCGGCCGAAACTATCGACCTGCGTGTCTGTGTGCACACGTACACACCATTCAAATTTTCCGTGCGGTCACGAAATACTCCGCTTCGGTGTACCCGTTGAATCCTATCGCTCGGTTGTGTAACGCAATATTTTTTCCCCCCTCTTCTCGTTCCCTAAACGAAAATACGCGTAAGCACGTTGGAATCCATTCAAGATGGTTTTTTCGTCGGCAGCGGAGAGGACTTTTCTGAAAAAGCGTGCTCGTCGCATAATTTCCACCAAATTGAATCCAAGCGAAGTCGGTACGGCGCACGAGACAAGCATTAAGTGCAAAATTGATCGGGCTCGCACAGGCGGAAACGCATTACGCGCTCCGACTAAGTAAGACAGATTGAGCGAAGCGACGTAAACTTCTTACAACGCCAGGCTTAGGAACACCCACGTGCGTTTCGCATAAATACTCGCGGTCGACCGTAAATAACGTCGCTGCTATCGTTCGAGCATCAAGATCTGATTGTCAAGCACGGGGCCCAAAAACTAAAACGATTACCAAACTAATTGTTCCTGGATAGTAAAGTAAAAACCAAAAAAAAAAGTCCGAAATCAAATGACTAGTTCTGAGCGGACAAAACTTCCTGGCAGTTGTGTGTCATTGCAAGTTATTTATGAGTCTTGTCGCGCAGCACTGCAACTTTTTCATAGGCGAATAATTCGCGGAGGAATGCAAGTCGCGGAAACGGGGATTGTGTGCAGTTTTCCCGCACGCGTTGTCTTTCAAACGACGTATGTTTTATGAATGGAAAAGTCCGTTTGGAGAGTACGGATCGAGTTGGGAGAACGATCGAACTCGGTGGTGTAACTGTACATACCTGGAGGATTTATGTTGGTGCCACTACTGTTATAGTTGGAGACCCAAACGCAAGTTGAATTGTCAATTGTTGCGACAGGATTGGACGTACGGTTTTCTGAAAAACGAAAAGAGCAACATTGTTCGATTAATTAATGACTATTAATAAATGATTTATTTCAACGATGACTTCCTTAACAGTCAATTACAATTGATTTCACAAATTTATATGGCTTTTGACACAATGGGTGAAGCAACTTTCCGCGATGGAATTCAAGTCACACCGTATCGAGCAATTAAAAATAGCCGTATGGTCCTAGCAAACATTTTTATTGCACCATGAAAAGCATGAGATAATAATTTACACCGCATTTTACGGCAGGCTCTTTCGCAACTCAAAAACATTTTCTATTGGTTTTTCCCAGATCAAATATACGCGACCCGTTAATTAATATATTTTGTTAATTGCAAAGCGAACGTTAAATTGTACGCTGTGATTTATCGCACAATATCACTGGCAATCAGAAATTGCGAGAACCCGTGACAATAAAGGGGACAATAAAAGTGGTACGCAATTTTCAGCGTCGTCGAAATAAAAAGCCCCGGAGATCACACAAAAATAAGCGGCCATTAACCGCACCCGAAGCCCGTTGTCATACGAAAAAACCGTCATACGATGTGTCTGATGTCGGAATTGGAAGAGAATCTTGTATCATGAACTCCCGCCGAACAACCAGTCAATAAATTCAGATAAGTACTATTCGCGACCGGACGGAGTGAAGGCAACGATCCAGGAAAAGCGACTGGGATTGTCAAATAGGACTTGGCGTTTCCTTCAGAACAATGCCAGATATTGTGTCTCTTTTGCCAACCGAGAAAAATTACACCCTTACAAATGCAATGCAAGATTACCTTTTATTCCGCTCGGTTAATATGAAATTGCTTTTGAAAAATGCAAACTGAAATATTGCTTTGCATTGTTTTTTTTTTTTTCATTATTTTTTTGCAAATTGAACAAGAATTTTCCGGGCCGTAAGATGAACAAAAACTATGCAGTGGCAATTTTGTCACGGTTTATTTCGTAACAAGATTGTTCGAATGAATTCAAGTACTGCTTCAATTTAACTAACAATCATTGATTATTTTATTTATTATTTTTTTAATTGAACTGTACATTTTTTTTATTCGATCCTTCACTTGTTCCAATTGAAGGATTTCATTTCAATTTTGTAAATTAAATAATTTATATATTTTTAACAGTGGGTTACATCCAGAGCTTCAATCAAATTTTTCACTCGGCTTATTCAAGATTTGAATATAAAATTCTGACAGAAAAATATTCGTTACAATGGTGACTTTGTTCTTCGACGATTGCATGTTTTCGTTTCTATTGTTTTGATCGGTAGACGTGTTTTATTAGATTAAATGGGTCATATGAAAACGGAAGAATGAACTTCTAAAGCCATGCATACACGTTTGCCATCATGCCTCAGTAAGTTTTGCATCTAAAAAGAAATCACATGCACTATATGCGAACCAAAATTTCCGGTCAGTAACGTTCAGTTTAGATGATAAAATGAAACGAAATTTATCAGCTCCGAGCATAGAGCAAACATTCCTACATTCATGTATATTATTATAAACACAGACAAATATCAACGCAGCTCAGCATTTTCAATAATAAAAGAAAAAATTGAAACATTAATTTTCTTCCTCAAGTCGTTAAAAAATTCCAAACCTTTTGAATCTGATATTAAAAGAAATGTGTGTAAGTGTTGTTTACAAGGTGCACGATAAAATCATGACGATGTAAAAAATCAGCTTAAAATTTCGTACGACAAGATGTACGGCGCTGCTGGCGTTCGAAGAGTGTCTAATTTTTCATGGAGTACACTCGTGGATACACCGTATCAAGTCTTCAGACGATTTCTCAACAGTTACATTTTTTTTTCTCAAATCCTTGAAATACAAAAAAATTTACCATTTTGCATAAACTATACAAAGCATTTTTTATACTGTATACATCCATACAGTAAGTAAATTTCACTTCCCTTTACAACGAGATTAAAATCAAAAATTCAATTTGATATTTTTTCTTTCCTTTTTCAGATGTCTACGTCAAAACCGGGTGCAGTTTATTTGTAATCAAAAATTTTCATGAAAATGAAACCTGTACACTCAGTCAAAGCGACAAGTGTAATTTAGGAATTTTTTTTGAATCCTCAACAGCCATCAAGTTTGATAATCCAAGTTGCCTCTTGTTTACTGAATCACGTGTGTGGCACACGCAAAATCAGATGTGAAGACAAACCGAGCAACAAAAAGCGTCCGAGTGCAGCGTGTGCTTCAGCGAGGATATATTCTCTGGGGTGATTCGTTATTCGTACTAACGAATGTGTCGTATACTCCAAGGTACCTTGGCGTCAGACTTGCACAAGTCTTTCCGGGTTCCAAATGGACAACGACTTCATTCCCAGCGAGAGAAGCGAGCCCTCCGCGCATATACCGCAGCGACGACTTCTGAGGTGAAACCATTTTTCGACATTATATCTCAGTGACGCAATTTAACGCGATTATTTATGCACATAACGAAACCAGAAACTTTGTTGCACTCTATGCGTTTTATGACATAATTTCAGATTGGGGGATCAAACGCATTATAAAATTACAAACTCGAGCGGAACAAGTTTTTATTAAAAGATGCTTTGGTGTGCGATCGAAGGATTTGTATATGAAATTAACTCGGATGTTTAAAGCCATAAATTTAACGACCCAGTTATACAGGTTATTAATATTTTATATCAACTAAACCAACAAGTTTTCATAACAGACAACTTTGTTGGGCACATTAATCTAATTCTGTTTTATAAATTGTGTATTTACAAATCTATAATCTTATTACAAAATATACCATTTATACATTCAGTTGTATAACTATTTGAAACGATAAACAAATGCATGCAAAATTGCTAATCTCAATTTTTTTTCCTAGGTTCCGCAGATTCGACATGGTTACTTGCCAATTATCTCTATTCAAATGTTGGAATAAACGTGCGCAGACTGTCTCTGTGACTTGGACGATTTTTCAACCGTGTTCAATTGTCTGTCTTCTCTTCTGTATGTTAACAAATTACATCGTCGAGGCATATATAAGCACATAATTAAGAAATAGAATGTTGATTATAATAAATGGCTGGTAGCCCACACAGTACAGTCATAGCTCGCATTCGATTATAAGTATCGTTATGAAAATCGTTTACCGTACACGTATACCTTAGTTTGTAGCAGAACAGAAATTGTCTCTACGCCCACGAATGTGATATCCCGCGTGGGTGAACTGATGATAATGATAAATCATCGTGACCAAAGGCACTTTCCGTTGATATTTTAACAAATCACTTTTAGAATGGTGTAGTCACTACTGTTTACGATAAGCATAAAACAACTAAACTGCCATCATTATTACATATAAATTTTCCAAATGTGATCTCTCGCTCGGATGAAATCACGACAATAATAATTTGATAAAAAACTAATTTGATGATGATTGGGTACAAGCTTTTTTTTCCATACCGTCTATTCGATATTTCACTTTCTAGAAAATTTCAGCTTTCAGGAGATCAAGCAGGTAAACGTTTGAAAAATGATATCACATTGAAATTTAAATTGTTAAAAAAGAGCGTCACCTTTCACGTGAAGTTCTGACCTGTCAAGAGGACACATAATAATCACCTTGTCGTTGGATTTTTCAAAAGGACGTTGTAAAATTTTGTGCGCACGTGGCGAAACGCTTAAGTAGCGGTTTTTTAAAACTCCTCGCGAGTGTCGCATCAGCAACATCCCACGCGCGCGCCCCGACCAGCATCTAAATAGCGCTGCACCGTATTCGACGCAAATTTGCATATAAATCTCATTAGATCCAATAAGTATATTTATGCGACGCTAAAAACTGCACGCTCGTTTCGGTGGCATGTATATTGCAGGCATCCGTGAATACTACGTTAGCAATTGCAGTTCGCAATTTCCGAAATTTCGTGTGGTTGAGGCAGCAACATTCACCGTCCAGTATCATGTTGAATTTACGATACGGCTAACAAGAAAACAGAGCGCAACAACAAAGGAATAAATAATATTAAACTTTCAGATACGGAGCCCAGTTTTAGATGGGCACCAAAGAAAAAAAAAGATGCATAAAAAATGATGATTAATTATAACGATCCACAGAGCAGGTGTGTCTGAACTCTCTCGCACGGTCGAAATTTAATTTTCACAAGTGTTTTTGCACGGGAACCCAATTTTCTTATTCATAAAGTGTCCAACTTATGCGATGGTGGGGATAAAATGATTCCTGAAAATCATCTCAGACGCGTTCGAGGGCGTAATTTAAATCGTATCAAATCGTCAGCAGGAGTCACGAAGATGCAATAAATATGCAAAATGCACGAACCGAATGCGAAAAGTCTGAGGAAATTTCATTCTTCAGTTAGATAAGAGAATCTTAAGAGGACCTTTAACCTTTCTCCGTTGCTGCATGAGCATGGCGCGTCGATGCTTCTCGCCAAAGCGAAATCCACTTTTGCAAATTGCACACCACACACGTGGCTCGGAGAACGCATACAGACAAAACGCGAAGCGCATTCGATCGTCTGAAAGAGCAGCCTCGATTGAGTTACGATTTAATTAGACCGTGCGGCGCGCCAATCGGTGATTAAGATATCTACTAATCAACGTGACCTGTTACAATTTTTACTTCGTTCCTTTTTCCACTTTGGTGCGGTTTATCTGTTTCTTTGATTTTTTATTTCTCTTCACAAAGTCCCGATTTCATGTTTTATTCAAATAATAAGACTGGTAAATTCTTTTGGCGGCGAAGTATAACGAAAAAAAAATTTTATTTCTTATTTTTCAATTCGTAATCAGTGGTAAAATTTCATCCTCAAATGTTTTTTTTCATAAAGATTTGAAATCATAAATGATTCAATTTATTTGCAAAATTTTTTTATCACGTCAATGTCGAATATTTTTATACGTTAGAACAAGATTCAAAATTGCTCGACTAAAGATGGTTTTCAGTAGAAAAAAATTGATAATTTCAGAATCACCTGCACTCACAGATCCATTCAACTTTAGATACGTTTAACTGGACAAATAAAAGTCTAAAAATGAGTCTTGTTATTAGAGACCATAACTCATCCACATTGATAAGGTACTTTTATTATGCATATATCCTGTCATTAGCTAGCACATTATCATTAAGACATACCTCGTTTGTATCAATTTTTTTTAACAAAAATAAAACCTACTTTCAGAAATGATGTTCTCATTAATGATTGTGTTGTTCTCTGTTAGCAAATTTTTCTCCACGTAATTAGCTTGCCCCCTCAACCCTTCAAAAACTGTGATATTCACCATGGAACACAATAAAAAATCATTATTCACATTATTACACACGATTACTTAATTTCAGGATTTTTTGTTGCTGAACCCACGTGGGGGAAAAAAACATTTCCCAAGAATTTTTTTGTACGATGCTCAATCAAAATGAAATAAGTTCAACTTGCAAGAGCAAACACTGTTGTGAGGCGAGGCACGAAGAAATATATATAATAATTTGAAAAAACATCTCGGTCAGATGAAAAAGGCCATTAAATTGTTATTCAGATCATTAACTTGTCCATAAACAAATAAGAAATAATTGCGTAGCGGATGATGCTACCTGCTGATTTGAAGGCTCCTCTGAGATCGTAAGATGAAGCACGCGCAACGATGTGAAAGAAACAAGACCGCAGGGAAGGAGAAACGTGAAAATAACAACAAAAAAAGCGTAGCCCCGCAAAAGGAAGGGCTTCGTTTCGTACATCGGCACCCGTATACAACTTGGGCTGTGAAAAAAATGCTTGTGGCAGCGGCTGCAGTGCTTCTCGTTGAACGCAATGAATCTGCAAACCATGCCGATCGCACGAGTTATTTACGCGTGAATTGCAGCACGAATTTGGCTCGAAAAGGGCTACCCGATGTAAGATTAAACGTCGCGTATCGGACAGACGCGCAAGATAGCGTTGATTGTAATTAATAGCCTGCGATCGCCGGTGCCTCGGCCTTGCAGCCGCTTAATTGTCGAGGGAAGAGTAACGGCGCGAACTCACGCCAACCGCGAACTCCTCGATTGTTTGGACAGACGAAAAGAAAATGTCTTTCAATCTTATCATCTTACTTGCCCCCTTCCAAACATTCAATTATAACATCCTTTCTTCACATCAACATTTTCGTAACCGTCATCACAATTCGCACGAGCTTCAAATTATTTTCATCTTAAAAGTGCAAATAATAAATAAATAATTGGACAGTTGACAAGATCTTGCAAATTTGTTCATCGTCTTATATATACTTTCTTACGACTTTGCTATCAAATTGATCAAGGATGGAAGAATCGTTTATATTTCTGATGGCAGGATTAATTTTCTTCTTTTTTTTTTTGTTTTTCTTTTTCTGTGTTATTTCAACCCATCAAATTCTAATGAAGTGACGTCTCTGCTAGACTACTTTAAAAAGCTTAATTTTAGTTACGAGGGACCCTTCCTTGCAATCCCCGTGTATATATCCCATGAGAATTACCCTAACTTTTAAGACGTCGGGCATCAGATTCCTTGTGTTTTATTCAAAGTTGGTTCGGGATGAAGTTAAATTATAACTCTAAACTTTTTTGCCCGCCTCGAAAATGTATACAGAAAAATAAGAAAGTAAGTTTCAATTTGATTTCCATTTTTGTTGAAATGTGAGACTAATCGAACAAACGGACAGATATATAGACGTGTCTTAAAAGTGCACTTTAATGAGAAAAGCATAATCAACAATATATAGGACTAACGCAGGATTAAGACATTTTTATCGTCGCTGACACTTATGTTTTTTTTTTCGCTCATTATACTTTCAATCGATTTTTAAATTGCCGCTTCTTAAGTTGGTCAATTATCTTGTGAAATTCCTCCTAACTGAAACATCGAACCATTAATGCTTCACTGATAAGGTTGGCACTTAATGCGGACACGTTTAAAAGTGCACGAAATTTGCTTTTGAAAAGCTGTGAATGACTCGTGAGATAAAAACAAAGAGTCGATGGATTGGAAGTCGCAGATTTATGGCGCGCGTTTGACAGAACGCGCGGCAACGGCCGCAAAAGGTATATAAGAATGTGCGCGCGAGCACCCTCGGCGAAGAAAAGTTGCTTGCTCATCTATGGACAGTGTAATAAGAGAAGCGATATTCTCGACAGGTACGGGGACCTAGGATAATTTCTGTTGCCGATACTGTGAGAAACGCGTCGCGGGGTTGATTTATAACAGGATCCTGGGTTACCGATAAACACAACCGAGGACCTGCATTATCATCGTAGGTAAGCAAGAATGAAGCCCGATTCAGAAAAAGGGAGAAGAAAAATGGTCACGGGAGGAACAAAAAAACGGGGCGACGGGGGAGAGATTCGCCTTGATCCGCGCAAGATTCCAGATTGGCTGCCGATTATGCCGAGTTGCGCAGATTTACGGGCGTGCAAGAAACGGCGATCGCGATTTATTTATAGTTCTCGTGGAATCACTTATTTTGCCCCGTCCATATCCTGGGCAAAGCTTTCGCAGGCCTTTATCTCTCGGCCTCGTCTCTACGGGCTGCCAATAAGAGGAGGAGCAGGCGCGAGCAGCGCTACTCTTTTTGGCGTAGCCGCCGCGCCTCACACGCGGCAAGATACGCGCATTTCTGCAACAACCGAACAGACACACCACCACTAACGCTTTCCTTTCCTCACTTCCATCCGCACATTTTTACGCCGATTGTGAATCTCACGCATTTCTTCGAAAACACGTGCATACCTGCTCGAAATACTCGTTCTTCATCAGATCCCACGAGATCCGCTACTTTGCGCATTGTTACTCAGCAAACAAAATTAACATATACTTTTTTTTGCAGTTGCGCCACTCAGATCTTTCATTTTTCCTATTTGTATTCAAACTTGCCTGGTCTTCCATCTTCACTCAACAAAAATGTACTCAAAAATTTATCTGAAATGAATCAAAATGTAAAAACCTGTATATAACAATTGTGGAAGAGATATACAAAAGAATACATTTTTGAAAATTGTTTGAACATTCCATTCCATTCTCATGGTTCTAAAAAATTCATAAATAAAACATTTTTGTAAACTAATAAAAAAGAAATGAGATGGAATTGTATTTTTAAAAATAAAAAAAAAAACACTTTTCTGGTCTCTCATGCATGCTAATCATACAGTTGCATCTAAACATCTGTGTATTAAGGTTAAGCTGAAATTAGGCGCGCGAATGAATACATCAGTATTATTCGAATAATACTGAACATCAGAATTATCCGTATTTTGGTTAAATTTTAACTGATTATTACAAAAGTCTACATTACTTATAATTAGGTTTCTTTATTATTCTCGCGCAATAAGTATTGCGCAGTATTTGAATTCAACATCAAAGAACATTTGTTCATTTATCAGTCAAAATTATTTGCTTGGCTCGGGAGTCTTTTGACATTCGAAATTAAATGGACATATTAAAGTAAACTTTAATAAAGTCGGGCAGAATATTATGAGTTTAGACTCCGATGTTCTGTGTTCCCTTATCTCGTTTCGCCACGCATATTTCATAACCATTGTCCACAAAAGATGTTACCAGTCTTCATTCTCAAATTAATGAAAACTCAAGACATTTTATGAACTCATCTGGAATTCTATTACACAACTTGAATCACAAAGAAAGGTGTATTTCATTTCGTCTCTTTTATGTTCATTAAATTAATTAATATAAAAAGTCAACAGTACTCACAGCAACTGCTAATTTCGTCCAATTATTTTATCATTTCTGATGATACTGTTACAAAAAAAAAGTGTCAAAGCGAATTCAGCGATGGGTGAAATAACAAAAATCGGCGCGGTATTTTGCAATATTTCCGGTACCGAAGTGCAGCAAAATAAAGAAATGTTGGTTCTTTTTCGTGAAAATGGAGGTTCTTGCGGCTGTCGTGAGCGTACGTTATTATCATATCGAGGGCTTGTTGGATAAATCTTTAATGCAGCGTCCTAATTGCTGCAGCTGGTGATTTATTAAATTGCTCTATTACATGAGCTTTGCCTTCGAGGGTTAAATGATCAATTGCGACGATACTCATCGGCTTCTCGCCACCTCGACTCACGTCAGGTTCTTTGCCCGCGTACGTATTGTTTATGGAAATTGCACGTCTTCCCAGTGCTCACATTTTTGCACGCGCTTATATACGTATGTTTTATACAAATTTATATTTGGACGAATTACCGAACGATTATGAACGATAATGGTGCCTCGTTTGCGTACGTGTATAGCGCTTCAAATGAACACGCACACTTGCCACGCTCAAATTAACGGTTTATATGTACGTACTTAATAATTCTCTACCGTTCGGTAGAAAAAGCGGGTTCATTTTAGGTGGCTTTTTTCGGCTTGATAATTTTGAATCCACATTTTTTTATCATGACCCAACGAAAAATTTTAATTTCATCAGTTTTCCCTCGCACTTGACGCTTTTACTTTATTTCCTACGTTACACTGCACTCAAAAATGAATGCCAAAAAATTTCGCATTGACTGAAATACAAAAAATTTCTGAATTCAGAACACATTTCTGTAGAACAGTGGTAACATAAAAAAAATCATCTCCCTTTTCAGTTGAATTTGGTTTAATTCTCCAAATTGAATTGTTTTTCAAAAAATACACACACTTTACTTGGCAAAAAACAAATATGAATTATTTTTATCATTATAATGTTTGATAATTGTGCTGCAAGCAGTATGTGAAATTAAACATGATAAAGCACAAAGCTACGAGCAAAGTTTTGATAATCACGGTGTGTTCCTTCATGAGCTTTAATTTAAAAGATGCCTTTCCGAGAAACCGCGCGCTTAACGAGTGTGTGGTTAACAAAGCATATATCTTGCAGAGTATACGTATTGGTTTACACTTTGTACGCCTGTCAGTAGGCCACCGTAATACACGCCGAATAAAATGTAACACCATCTCCGAGCATTATTATCATTCTGGTGTGTTAAATCGAACAAAATAATTCCAATGGGTTTCATGAGATTTCAAACGATACATAAATCTGTCAGATATTGATCGTTCTATAATACCACAAATGTAATGTTCGTTCCAAGATATTAATTTTATTACAATGTTTTGACGAAAGTTGTAGAAAGCGTTTATTCGAAGACAAGTGAATGAATATTTATGTTAATTAATTAAATCTCAGCGTAACATTTTCTTGTAATGTTTGTCTGAAAATGGCCAATTTTGATCTCATTTGCATGCTGCACAACCTGGCAAGTTAAGCCTGTCGCAACTTGCGCGTACACGATGTGCTTAGCAAATTTTGGCAGGGTGCAGCAAAGCTAAACAGTTAAAATGTACACAACGAAAATGATTGGTTTTTATTTTAAATAACCAGGTGATTCTTATCACGAATACCATCCGGATGCACCAGCTGCTGTACCCTCGTCATATATTTCATTCTTTTTAAGTATTCATACGCCATGATACGAAGTGAACCATAGACAAATGCAGTAACAGTAAAGTTACATTACCTACTTGTATTGTTTCCAGTATACTGTTACTTTTGTTTCACTTCGTTCGCCATTGTTAGAAACAGAAGGTCGATTGACAAAAACTGTATACCAAAAGTAGTATAAACCCATAACAGTATGTTTTTATTTTTACGGTCCCAGTATACTTCAGCTTTTAGATTCAGATCCCCAGGTTGATCCAATTCAAGGAAACTCTAGATTAAATTACTTTTTTCCGCTGTGCAAAATGTTGTCTATTCTGATATTGTGAATAGAAATATACATACATAAACCCAAAAACAGACATTTTTTCCAACATCAGCGGTTTAGTGCCACCGACTGTGTGTGACTTCGTAAATACTTTGTCGTGGGGAGAAAAAAATTTGAACTTTTCAGCATTTGCCATTAGTCTAATGATAAATGCCAAATTTGCATCAAACATTTTTTGGGGCAACATAAAAGACGTGCATTCCCGTTGACCCATTTCTCGCGACACTTTAATCAAAAAGGAAGAGTGTGTACAAGGGAAGTAATCCAAAATTCAAAACACATCGCATATACAAACACACCGGGCAGTTCGCTCAAGTGCAGATTACATGTGTACTTTATGCAGCGCTGTGTGTACGTGGACGGTCTTTGGTCCAATGTATACATTACCTCGTGTAAGCCGTCGGCAACTTCGACGTCAATTTCAAGACGGAAGCCGCGAGCTCATTGTAAAGACTGTTCAACTAGGACAAACTACTTTCGGTACGACCAATAAAACGTTCGCCGCAATCAAAATTGTCGTGCCATTGCAGTTTAGCGACCCAACAAAATATTTACCATGGTAAACATTTCTTCTTTTGCGAAAGAAGTTTTTTTTTCTCCATGCTACTTTGCAAGTATATACATTGTACTGTGCACAAACCCTTGCAAAAAGGATTTTCCTTTTTTTGTACTTAGTTTTTTTCCGTTAATACACAGCAGTATTTGAATGAGTATTTAAAATGGCTTTTTTTACTGACACAATGCGGTAAAAAAAAAAAGGCAAAAAGTTGTAATACAAATTGCGTACAAAGTTTTTGGTACAGTTCCGTACAAATTAAGAACATTATTTGCAAACGAGCTAAGGGCTGCAACACCAACTTTGCTCGAATTTCTGACAGACGTGCCATGTATGTTTCGCGAAACGCGATTTCAAACAGTGCGGTTTACTTCTTGGCAACAAAACAAACTTTTGATCAAAAGGTAAACCGCAACGCTGAAATAAACGCATTTGATGTCGATAATTTTATTTCAAATTTGATGAGTAATGCTTTAAAAGCTAATTCCGAATTCGCTCTAACAATATTTTTTAATAATTCAAACAATTTTGAACTTCAATATCTACATTCGGCATTATCAAATTTTAATGTAATTGCCCAGATTTCGGACTGCTTAATGGGTTTTAATTATTTATGTAGCTTGTTCAAATGAAAAATAATTTACCATTTCAGTTTCAATGATCATGATCTAAATTACATTAACAACATTTCGCAAAGACCTTTTTACTTTTCCATCTTGTTGTTGTTTTTTTTGAACTATAGTTAAATAAGAAGTCAGTGGCAGCCAAACACTAATAGGAACATATTTCGTACGTAGAGGTAAACAATCTCTTGAAAGTCGTACAATTTAAGCTCTCTCCGTTGTCTAAAGAGGCATCCCGAGAAAATTCTTTTCAAAAGTTTTCCTCATCGCAAGCGATGTTTTTCGAAACCGCGAACAGACATATTTTATACAAATAAAAGCACCAACAGTCACGGAAATAACTTGTCAGAGAGGGAACTTATGGTGCCAGTCTCTGCTAAAACCTGGTTTTTATTAGTAAATGCTTTTTGCCTCCGAATGAACGAACCATCTTAACGTTTTATATTTGAATCGTACATGTCATAATAAATTAAATGAACAATGCTGCGAGAAAGCAGTTTATCAGCCACAACCAAACTTCAATCATTTACAATTCAAACACAACAAATTCAATTGTTTATCATCATTTTTGTTTTATAGATTTTTTTAAATTCAATAATTCGTTTGCAAGTTTGCAAGAGATAGATGAAATATGAAAAAAAAACAGCGCTAGAATGTAATCTATCATAGGGCAGATCTGCAAGTCAGGTGAAAATCCCAGGAGAAAATAAATGTGTTTTTTCGAAGAGAGAAAAGAAGAAAGGAAACAAGTGAGACGATACAAGGAGCAGCTAAAAAGGAGAACGTGCATGAAAACCATGCATGCATCAGAACGTAAATGTATACGTCGAGTCAATTTCAAGCTTTCGGAGAGTCTTTACAGCCCGTTGCATCAGCCACCTCACATTCACGTGCCACTGTACGGTTACTCATTTTCACATGTGTCCGTATGCAACCACTTCAATCGCGACACACACCGGATCAAGAGAGCTCAATAATAAAACGCATCACGAACGCTGCACTTTTCTTCGCTTTTTACCTCCATACTTTGCTTTCAGTGTTGCAAAATCAAAGCGCCATAATTGCACAAATTTTCAAAGAACACAAAACACCAGTTCTATTATGTTTATGAATATAATAGGAATGAAAAGATATAGCAGACAGAAAATTGAAACATTTCTAAAACAAAACGAAAAAAAAGAAGGTCCCAAATGAGCAATAAAAAAGGAAATTGTTCTTCCCAATTAGTGCATACAATAACGTATGACTTAATTAAGTCATCATAATGACGTTAATTATGGAATTTAGCAAGTTAAAAATGTTGTATGCAGCATTAAAAAAAAATTTTTTTTTTTAAATTGCACTTTAATTTACTTCTCCGAAATCAGAAATGATGAAACATTAGATAATTTCTTTACATTTTTGAAATGTTTGTTTTTTTAAAGTGTTTTTATTTTTATTTTTCAAAATTTTAGACTGACTTCCAACCATAAATCATATCCATGTCAAAAAGAAAATTGTTACTTCCAATTTGTGCATACAATAACTTATGATGACTTAATTAACTTCTTTATGAAATTTAAAAAGTGAAAAAATTATAGTAAAAAGGACGAGAAGAGGATGACCAATTTAAAACAAGTTATTACGAGCAAAAAAAAAACAAAAAATTACTTTATTATTCTAATGAAGCTTGTTTGCTTTTTCTTCAATCTGTCAGGTACATTTTAATTTCATTTATAATGAAAATCATTTATGAAATTAATAATTAATTAAATTGTTCAAAGAAAACTCTTTTATGCTGATGTCAACAGAAATTCACAAATGGGATAGCTAATTAGAAAGATCATGCCATAATTACTGATTCTCATATAACATTTGCAACCTTTTATCAAATTTAATCTGAAAGTTATTATACCATCGGCAAAAAAGTATTGTCATATTCTTGAAAATTAGCGTTATCCAGGAAATGGAAAACTGCACATGAATCACCCAAACCGCTATTTCATAACCGATCAAATATATTATTAGCAATTAAATTGAGACGAAAAAAAAAGTTGATCCTAATCGAACAGAAATTGAATCATCCACGCCCATGATACGTCACCCCAAGTTCTATCAAATCAGCTGACTGAAGGCTAAAGAAAGTAGAGTGCGCAGGATCGATACGAAAAATTCATATACCCAGAAGCGTTAACTCGAAACGAAAGTTGCGTCACGTTATTCCTGCTACGTGCTACATTACACGTTCTTGCTCCTAGTAATGCAACATATAAGCTCCCTTACAACTTTTACCTTTCAGAAACCAATTTCCATATACCTTTGCAAAGTACCTTATCTTTAATAAACCCTATAAGCTACCTCCAGCAAAATATTTCGACGAAATTTCATAAAATGACGCAATATGTAACATTCAAATTGGATCAATTTTGTATACCCTTGCCATTGATGGAACGCAAATGTCATGATTGAGTCGACGAAAATTTTTATTTTGCAACTGTTCGGATGATGCAAAACTGAGCGCGAAGCGTTTGAAAAAGCCGGCGCGACGGTAGCGACGCGTAGACAGAGCCGGTTGTATAAAAGTGAGAGCAAGGTCACACTCAGTAACACACATCCCATAACTGTCAGTTCGACGAGTTAAAACATTTATCGCGCTATATTCAAAGTGCCGGTGTGAAAGCAGTGAAATTGTTACAAAAATCAGTTCTAGTTGTTCATTTGTTACAGGTTTGTCAACAGGTTAGTTGAATTTGTTGTTGTCAGTTGTCAAAATCCATCCGAGTGTGTAACACTAGTCTCATTTTTCATAGAAACCTTTACGTACTTTTTTTTATTATATTTTTATTAATTGTCTGATTCGAAGTTGATTGAAATATAAAAACCAGACAAAATGCCACAAGTTCGTGGGTGCACGTGCTCAAGTAATCGCGGTAGTCGAGAGGTGAGTGAACTGGCTATCGTGTAAAATCAATGGATAAACTCGTCACAATTGACTCCAATAGAAAACAAAATTGTTTGACATAATTTTCAACGATGTTGCTCAAAGTTATTGAATGAATTGGCTCGGTCAGTTTCAAGCGATAAGCAATTTCGATAAGAATATTTTTTGTCATAATTTTTGCTCAATGAGTCATTTCTTACATCAGTTGTAATTTTTTAATGACTTGTAAAATGTATAAATATCTCTAGGACATGAAAATAGAAATCGCGGTTATGAAAAAACATGAAAAAAAAGCGGATAAACGGTTTTGTTTAAAACCGTTTGAAAACTGTTTAAACAAACGGGAGAAATAAAACTTGAAGATTCTACGTGACAAGATGTAAGACCTTTTGAAGGTCATTGAGGCGCAAAGGTTATATAGGGCACTTTCACGAAGTTCAGTACAGCCAGAGCCACCTATTACATGGAACTTGTACTTTTTCACGGTCTTGGTCTAAATTTGTAAAGTCGATCTTTATTCTCGTCCAATGCACACATTTTTAAGAGTTTAATGACCCAATTGATTAGTGCAAATAAATGTGTTTGATTGAAGATGAGGCTTTTAGTATTACAAAAACAATATCAACTGAAAGAAACATTTCAATTATGATATTGTATGTTTTGAATAAAAAACAAACATGCAAACAATTCATATTTATATTTTTTTCTGCGTTTTTTCGTTTCTTACTGAGTGAGCACGAAAAATTTCATAAAGAAAAATACTTGTTTATTTTTAAAATTTCTTAGAAATATTAGAGAGGAAAAAAGTATTTAGTTAAAAAAAGATTTTCAATCTCCCGTGACGTCAACGTTAAAAGAAACTGAAATTAAATACTTTGCAAAATTAATACAGCTAATTTTGTTTATGAAAAGAGTAATTTCAAAATTATATCGTGAAAATTAATAAAACTGTTTTATGAAATATTGTATCAAATGACTTACTTCAGCGGTTGTTCATCTCGTATCACTTTGGCAGGATATCTGAAATTAAAAATAAAGAGGAATTGAAACTAGAGTGTGATACGAATCGCTCAAGGGGTTTATATATTTAAAACGTCTGTTAGTTGCCTGATGTTTGATAGAACCGAAGTTAATGCATTAAATTATACAATTTTGCAGAAGAAAAAAATGTCTGTGAAGGACCAGTTGTTGATCACCGTAAAGGAGCCATTGGCCACGAGCAGAATCAAAGTCACGATCGTAGGCGTTGGTCAAGTTGGAATGGCATGTGCCATCTCTATTTTAACTAATGTAAGTATTTTTTAAAAACTTGATCAATATTTCTTCCTTGACTCGGAGGCTGTTTTTATTTACAATTCAAATGGATTTATTTTTTTTCATATTTACATAACGAATAAAACTTTTGGAACTCAAATTATCTTAAATTCGTTGGTCACATGTTTATTCATATCTCTGCACATAAAGCATAATAAGGTCAGCCCTTGCATGTCGATAAATTATAATTTGACAGGGCGATGCTAAAATCTTAATTACAGTGTCACAAAGATAAAATCGTCCCAAACAAAGTAACAAAACCAACGACATCGGCGGCAAAAGTTTTATGTATATATTTTTAGGATCAATAATTTTGAATCGTTTATATAATTCCAATTTTTTTTTGTTTGTTTGTTTTTTTTTACTTTTGTGGCTAATATTAAAGATACTAATAATATTGATTCCAATTGCCATTAGATTATAAATAAGAAACAGAAACGAGCCAATTTCTATCTGTCATCTCTCAATAATTTTTTGTCTACAATGTCATCGCCAACATTCAGAGCCTAAACAAACAAATCTCATTGAGAAAATATCCCATCTGACATTATTCCTCGAAAATCAAATGGAAAATAACTTCTTGGTTACATCAAAAATCAAAATAACCAAATTTGATGAAAATTAAAGTATAAATATAATATGCAACTTGCAAATCCATTGAGCGAACGATGCATACAAAATTTGTCTCCGACTTATATTGTTAAATAACGACAAACTGAATTGTCAAGTTGAATCAAAGTGCATCGAATTAACTCGATCTTTCTATTCATAAAGCTTACGTTAATCCAGCATGACATCGCTTTCGGGATGAAATTCGTTTGAATTTCTCACCCCGGCCAAGTTTCAAATCAACGTCATTCGAAATTATTTGCAAACATGCAAATTAACGTTGATTCAAAACCGACCACCCATGACGGTGAAAAAAAAAGAATCCATCAATCTCCCATCGCCGTGTCTTCGGTTAAACTTTATGTTAACAAAGACCACTGTAATAACACTCAAAAAAGAAACGAAAGTCCCTGTCAATAATTAATTCAACCGCAAATTTTGTTTTCGCAGAATGTGTCAAACGACGTCTGTTTGGTGGACGTGATGGAAGACAAGTTAAAAGGAGAAATGTTGGACCTGCAGCACGGCAGTGCGTTTCTGAAAAACGCAAAAATTAATGCCAGCACCGATTACGCCGCCTCGGCCAATTCCAGCGTTTGCATCGTGACGGCCGGAGCGCGCCAACGAGAGGGCGAATCTCGACTCAGTCTGGTGCAACGAAATACGGACATCTTCAAGGGCATAATCCCCCAGCTGGTCAAGTACAGCCCGAATACGATTCTAATAATCGTATCAAATCCCGTTGACGTTTTAACGTATGTCGCCTGGAAGCTATCGGGGCTCCCTAAGAATCGAGTGATCGGTAGTGGGACCAATTTGGATTCGGCGCGTTTCCGGTTTTTGCTCTCGCAGAAGCTAAACTTGGCGCCGACGTCTTGCCATGGCTGGGTTATCGGCGAACATGGCGATACCAGCGGTGAGTTTTGCATCAAAAATAAATCGCGACAAGTTTTAATTGAGTTGCTCTTACACTCGGCTGTGTTATGAGTATCGCTTGAGAGAGCAAAAAGAGAAGGAGAGGGCTCACGCTAAAGTATTTACTGTCGCGAGGATGTTAATTCAATTCATTTCAGCGAGCTCGACAAAAATAGCTCGGCGTGCTTACTCCCAATTATGAAATCCGTGCGGGAATAATAATTTCAAACGGTTGAAACCACAGCGCCGTAGCAAAAATCAAAATTTGACTTTCGCCAGTCGCAAAAGTTTCGTTAACTCTCGTGTTCATCGCGCTCCGTCGTTAAATTAACGATCCCAGAGCGTGCGCCAGGGAGAGAGACTTCGCGAAAATTCAATCACGAGATGCAATTTTGCACACGTTGATCGTAAATTCTCCTTTATGATTAAGTTGGAAAAATTCAATTTACATATTAATCGAATGCCATCAGGATAATCGGGAACTTTTGGATCAACGTTGGAACGATTGTCAGACGTATTTGCATACTCCGCGAAAAACAATAATGATAATGGTTCGCCAGTCGGCGAAAATTACTTTTCTTTCATTTTTTCTTTTTTTTTTGTGTTTTGCTAATTGAAGATGATTAAGGCTAATTAATCACCAATTATACGAAAGCTCGGGGATTCCCCTCTTTGCTCTTTCTCACCGACCAATCTCAATTCGTGGTAAATTTGCAATTCTCCGTTGAAAATCTAATAGTTGGACGATTACAAAAGCGAGGCGGATGAAATGAAAATGAAATGGAGTAGAGCAGGAATTGCAAAATAGCGGTTTTTGGTAATAAAAGTTTTTAATGCTCAGTTCCAGTGTGGTCTGGAGTCAACGTGGCCGGGGTGAGGCTGCGCGATATAAACAAACATGTGGGCACAGATAAGGACGAAGAACAGTGGAACGAGATTCACAAACAAGTGGTGCAGAGTGCATATGAGGTGATTAAACTCAAGGGATACACCTCGTGGGCGATCGGACTCAGCATCTCCAGCATAGTCTCTTGTATTCTTCGCAACTCCAATCAAGTCCATGCCGTTTCCACCATGATGAAGGTACAAATGTGTGCATACCAGTGCACTCGAATATTTTCCTTTTATAATTAAACTCTTATGAATACTTGATGGCGCTCTCCTAACAGCTTCATTTCAACAATTCAGACACAACGCTGGAACTTGAAATTAACATAAAAAAAAACTCTAATGAAAATAATTGATGAATCGCAATTCAGATTTTAAGAGAATTAACTAACATGGAAAAAAATTGATGGGTCGCGATTGAAATTTGAGGACTGAAAATTTGAACATTAACAATTTCAATTAAAATTCGCAAACTGTATCATTCTTTGAATAGCCAATTATAATGAAAGCAAGTTCAAAATATCTGCCAACATTCTTCAATGTTAATGAAACATGCTCTTCAATTTTCATGGACAATGTTTAATGAGAGCAACTTCGACATCGTGCATAATAGCATCATTTCGTCGTTTTTTTGTTTCCCTTGTGTTTGCAAGTCTTGTATAAGCTTTCGACAGCCTCATTATCATAATCAATTTTCAAACTTTTTGAATATTTCACAAGGTTTTAGCATGGTACTCAAAATTTTATTTTATTAATTAATCAAATGGGTTCTTTTTTTTAGGGATACCATGACATCAAGGACGAGGTGTTTTTGTCACTTCCCTGTGCTTTGGGAGAAGAAGGAATTACCTACGTTGTCAAACAGAAGCTAACAGAAGATGAGATTGCCATGCTCCACAAATCCAGCAGTACAATTGCCGAAGTTCAAAACGGATTAAAAATTTGAATGTAAATTTTTTGTTCGACGAAGCTGTGGAATGATTAAATGTAATGTTTTGACTTGTGGGCGTGGTGTTTGAATTGTTGTACGATTGACACCACGATCTTGAAATGTAGTTGCAATTGTAGTTCCTAAATATATATTTATTTATCTAAATTATGTTAATGAGTGTTGAGAAAAGTTGAAGCTAACATTGTTTGCTTGTCGCAATAAGAATGCAAATATTGTAATGCACATTTATTTCCAAGTGACAAAAACATAAGTCATGGTATTGAAAAAAGTGTCATTTTGTTGTCCAAAGCGAGAAGGTTATGAATAGCCGATTTATTCACAAAGCAGGGATCATGACAAAGTATCTCAACCATTTATCGATGCCAGTATTACCCGCAAAATTTTCTATCTCAGTAATGTCAACTTTAAACGCGCTTTTGAGATACTCTGCATAAATGCGTGATTTGTGTATTTTTAATGTACAATTTTTTGTGCACGAAAAGCATTTTAACATTTATTGATCGCTACTCAAATATTTGCAATTTTACATATATGTAATGTATTATAACCAATATTTGTGTATGATGAAAAAAAAAGATAAAATAAAATATTGTTGTAACATTTTTTGCATTCTTGATAAATTTATTCACGTGTTACAATTTTACTTTTTTCATCTACTCAACGCAAATATTTTTGTCCGACCTAATTAGTTTCAAAAATAAACTCCATCATCTTCGATATTTATATACTTCAAATTTCAATTGACATGTCGTCATGACAACATTCTTAACCACAATTGTCGAAATGAATTTTTTTTAAATTGATTAAATTGACAACTCCTTTTTTATATAAAATTTCTGAATGGTATTTTAATCAACAATGGCTTTTGGCAAACAAATTGCAAGAACGGGAAATAAAATATTGGCGGATCTGATAAAATGTCGTCACATGAGTGGTTTATCCCCGACTCTACTTGAGCGAACTCGAGGACACAGTAAAGGAACATCTTCACCGAAACAAACGTGAGATTGGAAAATCTATAACTCATATTTATTGTTTGGCTATCGTATACTTGATGCAAGATTTCAACTAGGAAAGAGATTGATTTGGAGCCTGATGATCGATGGTGTGTAATGAGAAACAGACCACCCCACCCAGTAGGTAAAGTTACTGTTGTGGGTGCTGGCGCGGTTGGTATATCCATCGTCAACAGTACATTACTGCAGGTAATTATTAATTAAGGATATACACCAGTCGCATCGAAAGTGCACAGAATTATATGAACATTTGAAAGCAAACTCTACTAGATGAAAACAATTTGTCCTTTTTTTAGAATTTTTCATATACATTTTCATTTACTTTTTGAAATGATTAAATTTCTATTTCTTTCTTTTTATATATGAACGCATAAGTTGGAGTAGCACCGTCAATATAAACATGCGCCGATACTTTTTTAGAATAAATGTTTACACTCACATCTGTAAGTAAGTTTCATTCCCATTCATAAGTGGATCAAATACAAAAATTCAATTTTTTATACCTTTCAAATATTTAATTTAAAATTCATCCGATTCAAATTTTCATTCAATTTTATGCATTTTCGAGGCAACTAGCATATATTATTTCCTTTATTCTATTCTCAATAAGAAACCAAAAACTTTTTAATGAAAACAAGTTTTCAATGAATATTTGAAAAATGTCATACTTTTCAACAGAGGATCTGTCGTCACATTGTATTGATTGACAGCAATGTTCAAAAACTGGAAGGCGAATGTTTAGAATATCATTATTCCGAGCCATTGATTCATGGATGCACAGTCGAGGGGAGTACTGGTAAGTGAGACTAATCTCCTCTTGATAAAGTTTCATCTTCTTTTTAACCAAATATCCGAATCATTCATAAAGCTTTTTTTGTAGATTATGCAGCTTCTTGTAATTCAAATGTAGTCGTGATAGCCGCTGGAGCGAGACAACAAAAGGGCGAAACCAGATTAGACATTCTCCACAAAAATGTTGAAGTTTTTAAAGAAATTATACCACAACTTATACCGTACAACCCCGATGCTGTTTTTCTCATTGTTTCAAATCCGGGTAAATTGATTTTTTCATCATTCAACCTTAATATTTTTACAAACATTAAAAAGTATCCATAATAAGTTTGCATTCTTTGAGTTTGTCGTTTTGTATATTGAGTACTGTCTTTCATTACTCAATATATTGAGTAATGTCTTTTTCATAGTGTTAGTTAATTTCCAAATTTATTTTAGTCGATGTCCTAACGTGGGTTACCTGGAAGCTCACTTGCTTACCATTTTTTAAAGTCATGGGTTGTGGTACGTTCATCGATGCCACAAGATTTACTGCTGCACTGAGTAAAAAATTGCAAACCGATTCAAGAGATCTTGACGCAATGATTTTGGGAGAGCATGGCAACAGTCAAGGTTGGGTTTCATATTTCATGCAAATTGAAAAAAAAAAAATTTATGAACTATCCTTTTTCAGTGCCTATATGGTCAAGAATTTGTGACAAAACTGAATTATTGCGAAACAAATTTCCGGACTGCGGATTATGTCCCGATGATCCGTTTTACCAAATCGCTGAAACTGTCAAAGCAGCGTAATATATTCATTTCAATCCGAACCTTTTCATTATACACATTTTTATCGATATTATATTGAGAGCTTCGAATGGTTCGCTAAAATCCTCATCTGCGAAATCTCACCAATTCAAAACAGATCATAAATACAAAATATTACAAAATTCGATACTTAAATCATACCATGAAAGTAGGGATCATGGTTTTATTCATATTTTGAATTTCAGAGGCCCAAAAATAAGATGTCTAAAAGGTTATACGAGCACTACAATTGGACTTTGCGTTGCTGATATGTTAAAAAGTCTACTTCACGACACTTACAAGCTTCGACCTGTTTCTACGTTAGCAATGGTGAAGAAATTTTTTTTATTATTTCATTTTACGATTGCTTTTATTTATCACCTATAAATAACTTTTTTTTCTTGTAGGATCAGTATGGCATATGCGACGAAGTTTTTATGTCCCTTCCCTGTCACATCGATAACAATGGAGTGTACCGAATTTACAATTTTGATCTTGATGAACACGAATTACACAAATTGAAAGAGTCAGCAAAGATCCTGTACAAGGCTCAATGTCAAGTCAAGTTTTAAAAAAATGGTCTGTCCCTTTCCACATATTTTTTAATAAAATAAATGAAATATTTTTTCACTAAAATGTTTCTCACGGATGAAACTGCCAAGTGTGCGTAATACTCGCGCCTTATGTTTGCGATTGCATGTTTCTGTGCACGGCAAGTTGCTGTGCACAGGGATCTTCAATCAGCTGTTAACATGTCGCGTTGCATACACCCAGGGTTGAATATTCACGTCGAAAAATTGGTGTGACATAACGTTTCAACTTTGTCAAAGTTTATTGCATTTAAAAATGATTTTATCATCACTAAAATAAAACATTGCAAACATTATTTGAAACATTCTAAGTACTCGATGAAATGAACCAATAAAGCTAATTGACAAAATTAAATAAAAATGATTTTATTGAAAATTCTTTTATGAAACGAAACTGCTCGTATGTTCGTTATTTTAATAATGAAATATCATTTCATCTTATAAACTTTCAATCAAATTAAAAGTATAGTTGTGTTCAATTGTGAAATTGAAAATAATGAAAAATATGAGCTAACTGAAAATCATCTGTTGAATTATTTCAAAATACGATGAAAACATACGTGAAACTGCATTTTGAAATGGACGCAATAATTGATTTTGTAAACAATCGTAAAACCACCATTTGCAGACTTCCCTGTCGTAGCTGCATTTAATATCAATGTATTTCATTTTACAGGACGAACACCTAGTTAGAAATATGATCTATGAAAATTGTTGTATATGAAGGACAAGCTAGATTCTAATTCGCTTCTAATGTTCTTATCCGCAAACGAGTCATCTCGAGGGGAACAGAGTTTGTGCCGCAGTGTCGTTCGAATGCTCGCAAGAGAAGGTCTTGGACGACAATCTCCTTTCCTTTTGCAAAAGAAAGAGAATTGCCGGCGAGTGTCGCGCTTAAGTACACATTAGTACATATTGCATGCAGGCTCATATTTCTCTCTGCACTTTTAATTTGCATTGGTCATACATCAATCAAAGAAGCCTGAACGGCGGTATAAAATAAACCAACGTTTATCTCGCCGGCTCGTATTTGTGCAGGTCGGACCGACTCGGGACATTTCGAATAACCGCAGGCTACTGCAAGGTTATGGATATATCCAACCCTACAAGTGGATCGCATTCTATTTTCTTTGCAATGAATTCGCACCAACCGACCATTTTCTTAACAATTACAATCACAATTACCATTTTTTCTTACAATTTACAATTTATATCAAACTGTCTAGAAAATGGCTGAAATTTGCCCATTATGTAAGATTTAGTCTAATTATTCGCGTCGTGATATGCAATAATCACCAGGTTGACCACTTTTGATCAAAACATTATATAATTTGACGAATTCTCGCTTGCGCTACATTTACTTGGAGTCGTTTTTAAATAAATTGTCTCCATCGAGAAAAGCAACAATTTGTTGGTATTTTTTGTTTGCATAAAAATTAAAAGTTTGATGGTAATCAAATTTGAAGTTGGTGCGGAAATTTCTGTTTGACTGGTTTGAAAATCTGAAAGTTGGAGGATGAAATTAGCAAGTGAGGATGGGTGGTTTCCGACTGGTAAATCACGACTGTGGGTCCCAAGTAATCTGCGTACGCACCTGACCCAAGTAGAGGTGGTAACTCAGGTCCCAGGTGGTAACCGTTCTCTACTGGTCCTCTTGCACCCAACAGCGGGGATTTGTGCTCGGTTAGTAGACTGTCGGTCGTTCTTCGGTCAGTTGGTTAAGTTTCAATTGTCCAAGTGACTTCGACTCGATGACCATTCGAACGGCACGAAGTGGCACCTCGTAGGACCGCGAGAGTTAAGCGCGGCACACGCGCCGCAAGTGTGCGCGGGTGATAGTTTCTAAACAGACTTATATTTTTATTTCGGAGTATCACAGGTGGTCCGCGAACAATTTTTTTTTATTAATTTATTATTTATTTTTGTTTATTAGTTTTTGTAATTTAGTTTTGTTAATTTAAATCAAGTTTTTACGATGACCGTATCATATGCTAGTGAAGTGCCGAACGGCTCCAACTTTGGTTGCTTTTGGAGAATATTGCTCAAGTAAGTTTCACAATTATGCCATGAAATTTAGAAAAGCAATCAACAATTTTTCGGTACTGTTCTAATTTTTTAATGAAATTCGAGAGAGAAAGAAAGAAAAAGGAAATTTCTCCTCGGTGTATGGAAATGAAATTCGTAACTGTGGAATTTTATTAAAGACTTTTGAAAATATATATGAATCGGCACATTTATAACTACATCTTTAGAGGTTCAGTTGGGAGTGCGAACTTTTCAATGTAACTCGATACGGACAACTTGTCATCGAAATTTAATATGCAAACGAACTGATTTATCGCGTTTGAATAAAACACATTTCGAGTTGTAATTACGAAAGGAAATTAAATTAATAAAAGTGCCTCAGTTGTGTTTGAAATTACTTTCATTTTCAACTTTTTTGCCTCATTTCAAAGGCACAAAACAAAGCAATCAAAATTGGACTTGGACTCGGAATGTTTTTTTTCTTTTCGATTATTCGTTAATGTCTTCCTGTACCAATCAACTTTATTGCGAAAAAAACTATTAATTTCATGACACATAATCATAAGATATTGGAGAATTATCAGGACGAAAAAAATTGCACTGCTTTGCCTACACCAGGGATATAGATTTTAACAAAGTTTTTCCATATGTTTCACTAATGGAATCATGCGAAACTCATTCACAATTAAAATTTTAATTATTCATTTCCATTTGACTTTGGAATAGAATATTTAATATGTACACGGAAATAGTTGTGCAATGATTAACTTTTAATTCAAAACGGCATTTTACTCCGCTACAACCGTTTAAAGGATTCATAAACCAAAACGCAGAATTCAAAGTAATTTTCATGTTACAGCGAAGTTTACATTCATATTTTATGAATGAGATGGATTATTTGTAAATGAAAGTATAAATATTATATTATGAATATTAAACATCTGTCATGCTCAAGCTACAAATATTTGACAAATTATTTAAGAAAATGTGATCGTGCCATTTTTCGTATGTTTAATATCAATGACTATGTGCAAATAAAAATGGTACGTAAACTTCATTCATTTCGTACAAATCAATGCGACAAAAAAAGGCGGAAAAACTCTCTTTGATCTACAAAATGTAATAATAAAAACATTTTATAGCTCGAGGAAAGAAGTAGGAACAATTGAATTCATCACAATGAAGCTTGTATTTTATGATGCATTGTTTTTTGTTTTTCTTCGTGTATATTAACGTTATAATGCAAAAGCAGAACATTTTTTGCTGATGCAGCTTGAATACTTATATATCAATTTTCCACAAACAGCACATTGAAGGTGGAACAAACATTATGACAATGCAACAATGCTATAATGAAATTAGAGCTGCAATGCAACTGATAAAATTATTCAAAGGCATGATCCTTTTAATTAAATTACAGTTCATTCACCAAGTCCGAAGAAAAAAAATACAACACTTTTGTATATCCAACCAAATATCCAGCGTAAAAATATTAAAACCAGAATTTGCATTATAAAAATACAACAGGATTAAACATTCCTGCTAAAGTTTAAAAATATATAATTCATGCTAAAATTTATTGGCCAATTTTATCGACTTTGTGTATTGACAAGTTGCTGTAAAATATGCGGGATAAAAATGTGTCATAAAAACGACACTTGTAAAAAAAAATAATTGATAAGTTGAAAAATAACAAGTCGAATAATAATTTAAACATAAAAAAAAACTTTCAATAACCTGTGAAATATGATGGGATTACCTCATCATTTTTTCGTCACAGCTGTGAATCAATAAATAATTAAATGTGACAGACGACAATACCATCAAGTATCGCATAAAAAGTGAAACTTAATTACGTGTAAAATTAGATGATTATGAGAGTAGAAATTTTAACGCCAAATCGAATTAATCTGTGTGTTCATCCAACTTACTCAGTGACAATATTGCAGTAATTACATCGTAGAATTCATTTCTCAATTTAACTTTAACTTACTTTTCAAAAGTTAACATTACTACACAAAGTTTAAATCACGACCTATTAGCAAAGATAATTATTTAAATGGTGTATTATATTTTATCATAAAATCTCAAAAATTGCGTAAGATCAAATTCAAAATCAAATTCATCCTTTAGGAAAATTAAATGATTAAATGATTAGGCACTATTATACAAACTTTTTTGTAATCTTAAACTTGACCGAGGAACGTCTCTTTTTTTGTCGAAGTAAGTGAATTCAGACCATTGTTCGAATTTCAACTTTTACTTAGAAGGCATACGGTATTATTCTATGCAAATCTTTAAAAAAAAAAACTTCTAACATTTTCTCAATCATCGATGCTCATTTTGTTAAGTCAAACGACTTTTTTTTTAATTTTTTGCAAAAAAAAAGTCTTTGTTTCGATACGCAGTTTGAACTTTATCTTGATTAGTTATTTCACGACGTTTGTGTATTGTGATACGACCGTCAATTTTATTGAACGCATGATTTAGAATTTCTACTGTGCTGTCAGCTTGTCAAATTATGCTTCTAAAACGCAAAGGTTAGTGCTGCCGTTAGCGGTAGCAGATGCCGATTCAAATTCTCGCTAGCAAACAATTACATTGCCGTTTGGTTATATCACATTAATATACGTCATTCTCGCACGCCATTTCTACCACGATAAAACGTAAATGCAAAAAAAGAAACTTGAAACAGAGATTTACACGAACGAAAAGTATAACAAGAAAAACTGCTCGTTTACGAGCGCATGCAATTCATAATTTATCATCAATAAATTGTAATTTTTGTTCATCAGAAAATTGTTATGTTAACATAATGGTTGTACAAAGAGTCAGTCAGTTCAAAGATACTTTCGAAATTGAACTCCTCAAATTGGTTTCGTTAAACAAACGATTTTATTTAGCCCGCCATTCAGTTGCATTTTGTTTCACTATTTCATCCAACAGAAAGGCGCCGATCCCGATTCGTTATGTGAAACTTTGATGGCGAATATAAAATAACAAATATCTCGCATTTGAAACAGCCAATAATAACGCGCACCTGTATCTCTACCCGCATGATTGATCTGACCGTTTGCACAATACACTTTATTAAAATACATAATTCGACCTCATCTGTGCGAGCAGAGAAAAACTTTGTTTCAAATCACAAATTTTCGCAAGTCACGCGTTGATTAAAATATTGCACAAACATCCACAAGCCAAGAACTGCTTCTTTACATTCGGAATTCCCTCGGAATAATTTACCAAATACCTTTTGCTACATCAATGCGCATGTAACGTTGCCCTATTTGCTATTTAAATTGAAACCTGCTGTTATCAATTCACGGGTCGTCCGTATTTACACCTGTTTTAACAAGTTAACTTCCTAGCTCGGCCCGACGATAACGACAATGATAACGTCATCAGATCACGCGTATCGCCCTAGTGAAAAGGATCATATATATTGTCCATACATAAAACATATATTGACAATATATTATTTGAAAAATCATATATTGACCATATATTGACAATATATCATCCATATATTGTCAATGTATTTTCAATATATTGCCAATCTATGAACAATATATAGATTCTTTTGGAAAATTGTTAATATATTGCCAATATACAGTCCATATATGAAAAATATTAAAAAATATATGGTCAATATATTGGCATATATTGCCAATATACTGACAATATATTGTTCATATATTGTCAATCTATTGTTCATATATTGTCAATATATGATTTTATGAAAAATAATATATTGTAAATCTATTGATAATATATGGACAATATATGATCTTTTTTACCAGAGCGTTTGTTCTCTCTTTTCAAAACTCCGATATTCCATCGACTATTTTTTTCAGTTTTTCATTTTTTTTATCAACAATAAAATGTAGAAAGGAAAAAAATTTTTTTTTTTGCCAGGATGGTTAATTGACATTTAGATAACCTTTGATCGGCGACGACGAGTCGCGAGATTGTGGACGAAAATAGCTTTCGCGAAGCCACACGGGTGCGTAAATACCGTCTAATTAGTCGTTTGGGGCCCTACTTATATTGCTTTCATGCGAACATACCGTGGCGGCGTCGTGCAGCCAGCTGAATCAGCCAGATCGGGTGTAATAAGACGGCATTTAAAATCTATAAATAGAATCAACGTGTGCGACGTCCAGGAATAGAAAATTCCAATTTGCTCCGCCACGATCGCTTTTCCATCCGCGTTACGAGAAAAGCAAGTTTCTCGGACGACTCCGCGGAAGTGATTTACGCTCGCAGGAATCGTAATAGTTGGTCGCGGACCTACTGCGGCTAAGCCGGCATTACACAATGACCGAAGATAAGCTCAACAGTCAGATCTCAGGATAGGGTTTGTTTGTCACTAGAGTTTGAATTGTAAAAATTGTCCTATCATTTAGAAATAATCGTCGTGAAAGATTCATTAGTCGCAAATTCGTCGTAAACAAGCGTCAAAGCTGGGGGGATTTACATTTGCAACCGTATGTTTTTCAAGCTCCGTAGAATGGAGTGAAACTTGTGATTGCTTATTTGGTAATGGGCAAAACCAACAGATCCAAGGTGAAAATGTGAAACGAATTTTCATCAGACGGAAGAAGCTTTTTATGAAATATAAAGAGAACAGTTTCTGTAGTACAACTGTGATTCGAGCTAAATCAATTATTCATTAAGGTTAATGCGCGCATAATTTGTACATTTATCAAATTGATATTTTTGAATAAATTTCAACTCGAGTGGGTTTTGTCACTTTGAGGACATTGTCACCGTGTGACAAGAAAAAAAAATAGTTTTCTTTCAAGCAAACGAACGAGATGAATGACTTTTCAAATTTTTTGAAATGACAAAAAAAATTTTTGCACAATCAATTTGGTGAAATAGAAAAAAAAAATGAATGCTAAAAAGCTTGGAAACTCTCCACCCAACAATTTTTTTGTTCAATTCTCTTTCTCTGCGTTACATAAACTGTCAATTAGCTCGGTATGTTCATACGATGCATTTCAAAACAGAAAAGAATATCATGTTTTGAAACCCGTGGAATGTCCTGCATACACGGAGAGTGTTTATATGGACGATGATGCCGTTATGCCCGTCGAACTTATCGATAAATAGGTCTGACACCGTTCAATACTCGGAAAATGCGATTGTCGCGCCCCCTTTTTTTTCGACCTTTATAGTCACTCTCATGCACAAGTTGCAGGCTCCGTGATTTTAATGCGTGCACACATTATGCACTCGAATGCATATTATTGAAACGTGAATGCGCTTTGTCTAACGCCGCCTGTACTTATAAACGTCGTGCCAAATCCCTGCTCATAATAGTCGCATTAGATCTTGTCCTGCGATTGGCCGATAATGTCACGTGATTTCGAACACTTTCATTCGCTATGATTGATCTGAAATCATCGTGATCGTAACTCGATCAAAAGGGCTCTGTTCCAATTTGATTTGATACAAAATATTTGATTGATAAAAATAATTGTCCAAGTTATGAGTTGTAATGTAAGAAGTTTGCTAAAAATATGTATCGAAAAAAGTTGAAGCGAAAGTGTGTATATATACAGATAATTACATCAGCTCGTAAATTGAAATATACAATGTTGGCCGGAAAAATGTAAACAAATCATTTACATAATTACAATTAGTTGCTGGAAATGGTTGTAACATGAAGAAAAATATAATTAAAAAGTCAGAACATTGTAATACAAGAGGTAACGAAAAAAAAATAAAATTAAAAGGAGAAGTTGGAAATTAAAGAAGCAAAAATGTATATCAAAATGGTTCAGAATAAAAAGTAATAGAAAAAAAAGAGAAGAATAAAAAATGAGGTTAGAACAGGTGTAGTAAACATCGTTATAGATTGCAGAAGTACGCGCGAAGCAAGTAATTGTTCCAGTTCGTATATATGTTGCAACAATTAAACACAAATAGAGATCTCAGCCAAGATTGTAATGGTATCAGCTGGTGCATCAATTTTCATTCGTCATGAATTTTCCATCTGCACATTAGATGAAACACAAATTGCAAATCAAACGAAAAAATAATAATCGAAAAGAGTTGAAATGTTTGGCCCCGCGTGTGGAATACGAAATTAAAAAAACCGATTGAAAAGATATGCGAATAATTTGACGAAAAATACCATAAGATGAAATGGTTGAATGAAAAAAAAAAGTGGTATAGGAAGCGATAAAGTTGCTCGGCCTCTAAAGATAATTGCCGAGTCAGAAAAAGCGACGGGACGCGTTTATTACAGATTTCAAGAATCAAAGCAATTGATTCGGCGAGAGTATGGACATCGTGGCCTTATCGGGGCGCACTCGACTAGGCCGGCGCTCAACAAGTGGCAGGATCAGCGTCTCTGTTACGATCGAGCAATAACGAGCAAAGCGCAATAGGCAACGCCGATCTTCTGATGACACACATTTCGTTGTGAATTGACATTTTCGCGGTCTGTCGAGCGCGCGACCATAACGTACCTACGCAACAGAGATTCGAGTGCGCGAGAATTGTTTGCACGCTGTATGCATCGCGCGATTGCCACGCACGCGAAACCGAACGGTCGCCTGATGGAAACCGAACACCTGACCCACAACGGTTGCCGTCTTTGGCAACCTTTTTTGTTACCTCTCTTTCTTTTTATTTGCGACAACTTCGGCGCTAATGCTGGAATTGAAGCGCGAAAAAAACAAATAAAAATGCATGCAATCGCTCATTCTGTACAGTTGTGTGCTCAACCAGCATATAAACGTGAGTAATTAGCCGATCAATCATACTGTGATAAAATCAAAATGTTATTCTTGCCACGGTTGTGAGCGAAATGAAACGCGTGTTTGATATTAAACGGACAGATTTCATATAAACGTTGATACTTTCGATAAAGGCCAATATCAAGTTGAGAACAAAAATTTGTAGTTGAGGGGAGAAAGTGATGTTTTTAAAAATCACTTTGGATGTACTATTTATATTTTACTTACCGGATAAACGTTAGTGTGTTAACGATTTCCGGTGACGTAGTCCAGCTTTGATGCGGCATCGCGGTTTTCTGACACAGTCTTCTGAAAGCAAAAAAAGAATTCTAATGATTTACGTGTAATGAGAATTATTGTACAATGTGCGATTCGCAGAAATTGATGAGTTTTTGATTGAAAAAATTGTGACAAGTTGTGATAACTGTTATTTATAAACTGAGTCAGACAGCGTTTTCAAAAAACAGTGACATTTCAAAAACAACCGCTAAAAATACATATTGTCGGTATTTTTAAATAATATTCTCAAAACAAGGTAAAACTGACTGCACGATGTATGATTTTTTTTTTTTTTTCGTGATATGCAAGTTTCATGAAAACTTTGAGAAAAATTAACTTTTTAATTTTCATTTTACTAAGTTGCTGAAGTATCCAATTTCTAGCAGGAGTAGACCCGTTACAGAATTTAATATCCGATTTATTAAACACAAATTTAGTACAGCAGCTTGACGAAATGCAATAAATGTTGCGCAGCTCATTCATAATATTGAAAATTTCATAATCAAATTCGCATTGCAATACTGCATCGGTGTAAAACGATATAACCATGTCGTTTCGCTGGATGAAATTCCTTCCCCGGTCAATATTAAAAGATGCAACTTATCCTTATCTCGGGTACGAAATTGTTCATTGTTAAAATTCAAGACTCGTAATAATTTTCCTTGAGGCATGATAGAAAAAAAATGTGTCATAAAAGGTCGTGCCATTGATATCGAATCTTTGGTATGCGAAAAATTAATTTATTGCACTCAAACAATGTTAATGCGCTCGTGATTCTTTTCTGCGAGTTATTCATTTCCGCGATTCAGGAGTACATTTTGAATGAATCATTAACATTTGAAGCGCTGTCTGCCTTAGCAAGGAACTCACGTAAAAGTATGCAATTAAAGAAATTATAAACATTATCGAAAAATTCATTGACATTGAATTAAAAAAAAATTTTTTTTCGTCGTTCATTTTCGCATAAGGCAAAGTATGCAATAACAATCGACTGAAATTCTCAGAAGAAAAAAATTGTTTTGCCAAAAGTTTCGGGCAATTAGAAAGATTAAAATAATTGTTTTCATACAAAATCGCACATTACACCGTTCATTTTTTTTCTGCGCATTTTATTTTAATGAAACGTTTCATATGTTGATGAGCGGAAGTATTCGAAACAATTAGCCACGCGCGTTTTGTTGTTATAAATTTGTACATTTCAAGTGGGTGAATAATTGGCGTGGCATCTTCAACTTTTTTTTCTCTCTTCTCTTCGTTGCGTGCATCGCTTCTGTTTTTCCACATCGATTCCATCCAAACCATGATTTTTAAATGACAACGCCGAGGTAACAAATTGTAATTGATTCTTCGCTCCGGAGAGACAAGATAATACCACCGCGAAGAACAAGGCCGCGAGGCAACAAAACGTTGCATAACTAACGCTGGTCACGCTTCGAAGCTCGGCTCATCGCGTATCACACTAGTGCACATATCAGTAATGAAACATGAATATCATTTGTGCCAGTGTACTCGTAACTTTCTTGCATATAAAATCCTCTGCGCCAAAGAAAGTTGTCGTCTGAAACCTAAGTTGTATTTTAAAACAAAATTCTAAATCTGCCGAGTGACGTCAAATTTGATTTTCTAAAATCAAAACAACCTCACCCTTTTCATTTAAATTGTCATCTTTCATTTGTGTCCTCCGACAATCTTTCAATGTGTTTGCTCATTAGTCGTCAGTTTTTTTATAAACTGACAATTCACGTTTACAGAGAAAGCATTTATTTATGTAGACCGATCAAAATAATTTTTCACCGCAATATTTACACTTGAAAGTTAAACACATTTATGGATAATGATGGTTCTTATTCGCATCATTAGTTCGCAAAATTACATCAAACGCGTGTGTATTTATTAACTAATATGTTGTCGGCAAAAAGCTATCTGTTATAGAACTGTGTAATTCATGAATCGATTTTTTTTTACACTGAAACTTGTTTTCACAAAAATAATACTTGCAGACAAATTATTGTTGTCATCATATTTTTCACATTCCAAAGAGCGATGTGAAAAACTTGGTCTTTGTTTACGGTATCACAGATGCGAAATCGATACGACACCAATTAAATTTCAATCGGAACGTTTCCGCAAAAAATTGAAAGAAATAAACACTAATCTGAAAACGTTACATAACAGAGTTGGAAGAGAAAAATTTAGCAGCCGAGTTGAATCATAAAAATTCGTAATCAGGTTGATTGAAATTTTTATGAGCAGAACAGAAAAGAAAGGTTTGACAATAGCGCGCATCTTAAGGTCGGTTATGGACCTTGATAACAACGTCCCTGCTCCTGGGAGGACACGAACATTCCTAATTCAATAAGAAAAGTGTGCGCAGAACGACAACACATTTTGTACAAATAATTTAAATGGTCCCCCTCGCAATTAATGGCTCGAAATTTCAAACCCTCCGTTGAGAACCTTGAACGACCAATTATTCGGAGTTAATTAATACGATTGCCGACAAATTATCCACGCTAACAAATGATCGTACACTTTGATAGCAATCGAACTGTAATCGTAAGAAAATAAATTATTGTCAATTATTGTTATTACGCCTCGCATGATATTCGGTCGTGGCAAAAGTCCGAATCGAGGAAATTTTATTAACTCTGCGTTTCTTTTATCGATTCAAATAACGAACATGGAATCGGCCTTTTTTAACAGTAAACTTTTTTCAACAAGATCATAAGAATTCAATAAAAATTAATTTCAAGAACCCTGTTTTATGACCAGGGAGAAATGAGTGTTTCGAGAAGTTTTTTTTTTTTCATTTCAATTACACCATCTTACATAGCGCGTTAAAAAAAGTGTGAACAAAGAATATTTTTATCACGAGGCTGATTCAAACTGTGTCACTGACGGTCGGACTCATCAGTATGCAAAATGTCTCACCTAATCACTAATCATTATATTATTTTCACGGCCTGTACACACCGAATCTGCAAAACCAAATTGATCCTCGTTACACGAGTAGCATCACGGTCTATACATTTTCCATAGCTGCGATACAGAGTCAGACGAAAGAAATTTTATTTATTTTATCCCGACAAAATTGCCTTATCCGAAGTAAATAATAGACAATAAAACTTTATTACTGGAGAAAATGGTTGCGCACTAGCTAAACTTTTCTTTTTTTTTCACAACTGTAATTACCACGGGATTAACATTTCGGATTTGAAATCGAAACAAAATATATACCTTTGCGAATACTTTTTAATACAACGATGTAGCTGATTGCGTCGCGTATTAGTTTTTGAATATTCATTGGCATCCGCAATATCAAGGTTTCGAATTCAATTAATAAAATGCATTCAGCCACCTCGGAGTATTTTTATAATCAATTTAAAAAATGACGTACAATCAACATAAAAAACCTGATGTAAACTAGTTTTTGAAACTTAACAACAGTTTACCATGTTTTAGAGTGTTGTTTATTGTGATTCAGCGTATTGAGCTACAGCAACTGCGAAAACGTAATATTTTTTGAAAGTTGAAAACATTTTTATAATCAGTTGTAATAACGATACTTTTATTACGTTGTGAAAATTGATGTTTTTGTGTCAATTTCATAATGATAATAAAACAAAACATTTTTTTTTAATTCGAGGTATACATGATATACGGGGTTTCCTTAGTTGCGCTTTTTTGATAAAAAGTGATAAAAATTCTGTGTTCGGGTACAGCTTAGTTGCGCAGAAAATATTTTTAATTTTTTTTTTTTAGATTCCTGGAAAATAAAAAAAATTTATACTAAAATAACAAAATATATATATATTTTTTTTTCATAAAAACGAACTAGTTTTTCAAAAAACGTCGGTCTGTGGCTCTTCTTGTTTTTTTTTTTTTTTTATATATATAAAA
>JAAMPD010000022.1:134913-155175 GCA_025266255.1 Trissolcus basalis
ACTACTTAAAATTTTTTTTTTAAAATTTGAAATGAAAAAATAAGTTATTCATAGAGTTTCAACATTCATAGTTGATAGTTTCAACATTCATCATGATATACTGTGATATACATGAATTTCATGAAAATTTTGAATCAGAAATTTTCATTAACTTGTTATGTCATGACGAATAAACACCATCGGTTTAAAATCTAGAAACTGGTCGGATAAAATTCGAACAAACTTGCCTGCAATGGACATAATTTGACCTCGCACATTGATGAGTGAAGATCACCTGGGAAAACTGGATATGCGGATACCTCGTATGGCTTTTGATCCGTTACGTCCTGCTCCAGTGCTTTATTGACTAATTTATCACAGTGACCATCATTATCATTTTTCCTGTAAAAAGAATATAAAAATGAGTTATTAAATCAAAACATTATTCATTGTTTAATCATCACATAATTGCCCATTAACTTGAATAAATTTTTTTAATATCAATTCATTGGTAATAAATTAAAATTTTTTCATCCTATATTTTTTCTAGTCCCTGAAAAATGAAATTTTGAAAAGTCGGCTATAAATTGGGGGGAAAAAAATGAAACCCATCAAATTTTGGTTCTACAATTGTTCAAAAAGTTTTAAAGAATAGAAATAAAAATATTTTATTTTTAATATTATTTTAAATTTCTCTTCTATTCAAAATATTATTTTGGTTTTCTCGATATCAACCAGTCGAAGAAAGTTCAAACGTGAAATCAAAATGTTATGTTGATTTTTTTTGATACCAAACAGTTGTAGAGTTTGAAACGTATAAAAATCAAAATAAATAACTTTCCGGCTAATTAAACTATAAAAAACGGGTAAGATTGAAATTGTATTATTCTTTTGAATGGAGTAATGGAGGGGCCTCGAAAGCGAATTTCATCTGTTTTGTCACAACCCATCAACAAAAAGCAATCGGGGTATCTGACAGCAAAGTGATAAAACTCGATGAGGCCTTGGCGAGCCTTGACCGGTGAACCGTTACAAGCCGGGGGACATACTTTCAGAGCGCCATTTTCCTCTTACCTCGTTTAAGGCTCATTGTTTCTTTCAGTGCACTCCATTTAAATGTAATTTTAAAAACGACTTCTTCACTTCTACGAGAAAGTAACCTCTTTGGACATTTATACTGCCCGAGCTTTTAAATGGCGAAAAAAACGCATTCAACTTTTTGGAGGCATTTTTAATTTTCATACATCATCTTAAACTGATGACCTTTTAAAATCTTGTTTCGAGAATCGTCTTTTTCAAGACAGACGTTTAAAACATCAAATACTCCAAACGCAAATATAAATAACGAAAAATGTTAAATCAACTTGCAAAAAAAAAAAAAAAAGATAAATGAGATTATGAAATATGATAATTTATCAGCAAATCATTATATCTCACGTGCTTTATGTTACTGCTTTATCAATTTAAATTGATACTTCCTATTCTACTTATTTCACATACACTTGACACTCATGTGTATCTGATAGACACGGAACCGGAAACGAAAAAGTTCTAAATGCATTATTTACACAAAATCATAAATTTTATATAAAAAGAAGACATCACACATGAACATGTGTAATTTAATTTTTCTTTTACCTTGCATTTTTTGATTTTTATATTTTGTACTTTTGTCAAATTGAAATTATATAATTGTTATCTGAAGATACAAAAATGATTTGGGGTGGTACTCAGAAATTTGTGACATGTCAGTCACATCTCTAAAAAAATTATTCATAATGGTTGCGCGGACAATGTGAAACCATTCGGTCGCATAATTTGACTTTTATGTTACCTATTGGTATCGTCATTGGACGATTACGAGAAAATACAGCGAACGCATGGAAGTATATGTTCGTAACCTTTGTTACCAACAGAAGGGGCCGAACCTGTCGGGAAACCAGTTTCGCGGAGGAAAAAATAGACTTTACGAAAGATACTTATGGCGTCTGCACGATAATATTCATGCGTGTTTTTACTTAACCGTCTAAGCACATGTGCGCACATTTCAGCCGCGCCTTTATATCTCCGATACAGAAACCGTCAAAATTTTCACCAACCTTTTGTTTTAATTGTCTTATCCCCAGCGACGTGAATACCTTCTCATCGTTAAAACACTTTATTATAATTCTAAATTGAATTGCAATTGTAAACAAAAAATTATACCGCTAAACTGCTCGATTATCTAAGTATCCTCGTGCTTCAAATAATCGAGCTATTGAATGTTGAATGTATGAATGATAGTTCGCGATTTTTCAAATGTTTGCTACACACGGAAATGCATAAATTGCTTACAAAACGCTAGCTATCCGACAAAAATCGCTTCCTGTGAAGTTTAATAACTCACACCACTATTTACTTGAGCCTCACTCACGTCCATCATTAAGACAAATAGTCGGTCAATTATCAGTTCCAACTGATCCGGAAAAATTGTCGGCAAGTGAAAACATAATGACACAACTTTCTTCCGTTGACAAACCAATGCAACTTCAATGGCAAACAGCACCAACGAACAAATAAATTTCTTCGTGTTCGAACAAACGATTTCTTTCGGCTCATTCTGTCTTTCTCTCTCTCGTTCTCTCTCCCATCTTCTTTTTATCTGAGATTTGATTTTTATTTGTTGATTATCTCTTTTCAGATGGCGAGGCTCAGTTTACAAATTGATTTGGCGAGAACTGCTCATCTACCTGTTCGTTTATTTTGCCCTCAACTTTACGTACAGGTTTGTGCTCAACGACGATCAAAAAAAGTAAGTACAATCATAATTTGCTCCGCTCTGATGCGAGAAAAAAAAACGCAATTATAATGCTTTTACTGTCGAGCTAATGTCGCATGCAACAATTGTACGACGCAACTCTTAATAAGAGTTCATTCAAAATTAATTAGCCTTTGTGATCAGCCTTTCCTTTGAAGGTCCTCTTTGCAAAGTTCAACAGCATGCTCAATGCAAGAATCCCCTCACGGTTGAAATTACCATCAATTTATCCAAGACGAATATCAATTTTCAAACGAGCGAACGACACCGAGACACAAAAATTTCATTGTAAATCGCGCATCACTGTTCAGGACAGTTTCAAATCGTCTCTGAAAACAGCGAGAGTGATTCCTCGAGTGAATTTATTCCTCGGTTGGGCTTTATCGTTGTTTGGAAAATTAAAAGAGACACGGCGCCGTGGAAACGATATCCATCGATGAAAATTGTACGAATATACATAATGCCGACGAAATTATGCTGACGCAGCAATTGCATAATTTACACTGAAATGCACCGATGCGGAGTGTATGCAGCTGCATCTGAACAATTGTGGAGATAAAAATTGTACATGGCAATCACGTTGAAGTGTCGTCAATGTTTTTCCGAGGTGCTGATGATCGTCGCCGATTGTGCATCGCCTCTAAATAATTTTCCAAACGAGGAATTTTCCGCTTGTTATGAGGATAGAAGAAAAAACAAATTTTTTCGCAAAAATTTGTGCTCGTTAAAGCTGATCGAACTTGATAATTTCTTGAAATGCAAAATAAAACCACGATGATCGTTTAAAGATCCTTTTTGGATCGTAAATCAACGGATAATTGCTGAGTAATTAATTGGGCATTAAACGTTATTATAATTGACGCGTGGTTAATAAATCAATAAATTAAAATTATATCTGTTCTTCGAAGTTGTATAGTCAAAGGACGATTGGTGTACATGTGGATTCGAAACGGCACGAAAACAGACAGGCATGAATGTGAAATGAATCATCGGTTCATTTGCACTGTCTCATTGAAGGTGTAAAAATGGAGCAGCCAGGATTGGCATTGTTAATCATCCGAATAACTGTATCCCCGACGTTGTTTCCTCACGTGCGGAATAGTCACGTGCGCAAATTCAATCCGACTGTATTACAAAAATAATTGCAACGTGAATTCGATAATGCACATATTTGCAAGTTTATGTAATTAAAAAAGAAAAGAAATCACCGCTTTCGGTGTACGATTTTCTCAAGCGACGATTCGTCGGACATTTTTATATGCTGATGAGTAATTCATGCTTTGATTGTATCCCTCTGCTATCTATTATTATCAGGCAGCCGTGGTATTATTGAAACTCGTTTGTGACGTTTCTTAATCGCGACTTCCATTCGAACGAAAAAGCAGTTTTTTGTTACAAATGAATACCCGCCCAAGTCAGCGGATACTCGCCCCAATCTGTGATATACTAAACGTAAAAAAAATCTACAACCAGACCTCTGGTGATCCCAAGTTGGGTTCCCAGCGTACACAAAAAAAAAGAAGAGAAAATTTCTCGCAACTAAATTTTGGCGCCTTTGAAATTAAAAATGGACCCCGGTTTTAAGGTGATATTTTATGTGCTTGACCGAAAGTGCAGTTTGAGTGTGCGAAAGAGCCCATTGCAATTTATCAAATGAGCTGAAAAAAGTTTGTTTGCTTGAGGATGAAAATTTATTAGAACATTTGTCCACATGCGGTTGCAATAACTTATAGCAGACTCCACTCTGCAATCAATTGGAAAATTAATGACGAAAAAAAAAGAAGTTATTTATTTTTCGTCAAAAGGATTTTAGTCATTAAAATATTTTTGTAAGAGTAATGATGTTAGCGTAAGTAATACGTTTGCGTCGATGAAATAAATAGCCGGGGAACAGCGAACAAACAAAATTATCTTAAAACATTCAGCTGAAATAATTTGAGCCGAACAAAACTTTCATGCATGAATTTTCTGAGTGTGCGGATTGCATAATGACCGTGTCAATAGGCACACGAAAGTGAACGGCGAATTATCAATCGTATTAATGCAAAACCATGTATCGTTCGTTCATAAACGATTTCAATAGTTACGAGATTTAAGAATTAAAAAAAATCCCAGAGCATACCACTTAGGTCTCGCGTGGGTCGCAGAAATACGATTTTCCGTTGGGGAAAAAAAATTCAATTTACTTTGTTCCCCAGTCTACCGCGTTTTTGGTCACTTTATTTTTCATCTGAATAAATCATGAAGAACGCGCGAATCACGTCAATTTACATTGCGAGAGCGTTAATGAGAATGAGCGACAAATTAGAATTTAACATTTCAAATTTGTCGCGTCGGTTTTTTCAATTATTCAGAGCTAATTTTCCACCCTCGCCTCGTTTTGCTTTGCGAGCCACGCGAGTGACATAAAATTATAACAAGACGACCAGAGACTACACGTACGAAACCAAATCACTGATGCAGGCACAAAAACTACAATTCACTTAAACGTACAAAAATTTAGAAAATTGAGCGATCGCAATCTTTCATCTTACTTGATGCAGAATCAAGATTTTGACAGTTGAAAAATTTTTCATTTGTGAAATTGGGATAAACGAAAGAACGAAGTTAAATGAAATCACACCTCAGGCACGTGTCAAGTAATAATTGTTCAACATTCTTTTGACAATAACGAATTTGCAATTGCAAACGAGACGAGCTATCGTAACTAATTATGTAAAGTATGAAAAATTGTTATTTAACGATAACTTTTGTTTCATAGCGTTTATGTCAGACGCAAATAGCGTGTTGCGCAAGATTATAACTGAAAAATTCAAGTCATAAAAAGAAACAACTGATCGATAATAATCGCAATTTTAATTTCTTCTGTTGCAGGATCTTCGAAAAGATTCGCTACTATTTTGGAAATTCGAGCGAGTCGATTCCAATGTCCTTCGTTTTAGGATTTTATGTAAGTTTGATCGTGAAAAGATGGTGGGAACAATACAGACTGTTGCCTTGGCCAGACAATCTCGCCCTTTTTATAAGCGCCGCCATTCCCGGCAACGTAAGTATTTCACTATTCCTCACATAATTACAAATTGTTTTATTTTTCATTCTCTTTATTTATATCTCCTTCCATAAATGCACCAATTGCAAATAAAATCCTCGCGGGAGAGAATAAAAATTGTTCTGAATAACGTTTAGAGTCAGATTTTTTCTTTCTGTTTCGCATTTTGTTTGTTTGTCTTTTTTACTTGGAAAGATAATTGAGGTAACAGTTAAGGTGGGCTGAGCATTTTTTTTTGTTTCGACAGAGCATTCATATCGTTCACCGAGACTGGCTTGCAGTAGATCGAATAGAGCTCGGTCAGACATTCGACGCACGAAACTGTTCATAAATAATCGCAACATACTTTATTGCCATACTTAGCTTATCACGCAAGGAAACATTTTTTCCTAATCTATAAACTTGAATGACTTTCGTGTGTTGATGAAAAAAATAGAATCGTAATCCAGATTGAAAGAACTTTCAATAGCTGTTTTTGATTTTTGTTTTACTCATTAAATATTTGTTTTTTTTTTGTTTTTTTTTCTAATCATTAAATTAAAATTTTTAAGGGACCCATGACAGGCTTTTAGCCTGTAATTTTTTTACACCTCGTCATCGTTTCATCTCAATTATTCAATCACTTATGGAAGACGGGTCTTGAAAAATGGAAACAAGCAAAGCTCATTATATTAACGAATCGCCATGACACGTTTTGATGTCAAGCAACCCAAGTAGGTGGCAACGCACTGAAAAAAAAAGTATAAAAAATGCATAACTTTCAAGCGCAATGGAATGTTCCTCTTTCCCTGTATAAATTTGTTCCCTGAAGATTTGAAAAAAACCGAGCAACGTTCAATTAATCATAGCAGGTCAAATTTGCAAGCTAATCTCCGACGGGATCATGACCAACGTCATCCATTAAACGTTGACATTTTTTTTATTTCTAAAACACAATTTGAGTTGTTTCAGGGACACGTTCCAAACCAGCTCGCACAATCAAGACGTCGGTTTCGTTCCGTGTCTCTTTTTTTTTCACTCCACATCGAAGAAATGAACTTTTGCTTTGAGTTTCATTTTCACAATTTTTATCGGAAAGTTCGATTCCAGGCACGTATCCAGTGACAATGCGAAACGTAGCCTTGCTCTTGTCAATTATAATTTTAAATGATAAAATACATTTTTCAAAACCGAACGGAAACGTTTGGATGGTAACTTCGACTTATCGTTATTGATCACGCAACTGGCTGATATTAAATTAAAATATAATCTTGAACGATAATTAATTCAATTATCTTATTATTCAATGACTGGTTTATATTATGTCTGGGGCTAAGCAGCCAACAGAAACTTCCAATTCATTATTCGGCAAACTTAAAAATGAGTAGGAGAGAATTAGAGGTTAAACACGAGTTTCAAATTCGTATTCAATTTTTCGAATAAGTGTGTGCTTGGGCACTGCCAGTTGTGGATCGGAACATACCTTTCATTGAAACCTTATTGAAATGCAACAGCCAAAGCGATGGTGGCTGGCCTGGCCTCTGTCGTCCTCCCTCTTGTCGACGTTCTACACCCATACCGAGCATTTTTGCACGCTCCACGAGAATCCGTAGAGATCGTATTATATGACACATATTGTTCCCGATATCACATGAGCTCCAGTTTTTTTTTCACCGTCCCTGCCAAAACAGAAATTTTATATAATAACAAAAGTAATTTTTTTTGCAAATCTTATTTGAAAAAAAAATACTGTTTTGCATTAAGAATTTGGCATCATCATAATGACAAACAAAGAGAATTTCATTTTAAACTGAATCTATTTCTTTTCTAAATATTAAAATAATGATTTTAAACAAAATTTGCTGATTCTATGCAAACAGATTTTTTTCAATGAAGATGAGCATGTAGTTGAACTAATAATTAAACGTGTTAAAAATAAATTCAGATGAATCAACTTTTGTTTTGTTTCATTGCCTAATTCGCAAGTATGTCAGTAAAATGAAGTAACCATATGTTCAATTGTCACAATCGTATCATTCATTACTAAATTTTATCGGCTCGAAATATTTTTACAATCAAGCATGATTCATTCATACGACAACTCTCAATTTTGAAATGACGAAAAAAATTTCGTTCGTGGTTCATTTTCGAATCAATACGCAAACAACGAATGACGAATATAAATGCTAAACACCAGTAGCAACGCAGCTCTAGAAATCGCCTTTTAACCTTGAATATTGGATTTCGACTGATTAATGATACACTTTTGTTCTATCAAAGTACGTCAGCCACTCTATCAAAAATTCTGATTCAATTTTTTCCCCTCCATTCAAATTCATACCTTTCAACGAAAAATTGCCGGAAACGTCATTCAGTGGATAAAAAATTATGAAAATCTTGAAACTTGGATGGAAAACCAAAAAAAAAGATATTCTTATACTACACGCGTCAACATAATCGTTTCTATAAGAAATCCAAAGTCGACACAAATACGATTTAATCCTTGAGTGAAAGCACAAAAAAACAGGTGAAAAATGAATGAACAGTGGCAAAGGACTATCGACGAATTCGTTTCACGAATGTTTCACTCGATATACAGATGCTCTAAAGATTCTATTGATTTTGGTAATAGCTATAGGCACAGTGTAGCAGCAACGGACTCGCTAATTCGAAGTGGCATTGATTGTATGTGTTATCCCTCGTATGTATAGCCCAGTAACGATAAAGGTTCGCAACAGTTTACGGCCTCATCACAGTTGCATTCTCGGGCTTGTACGTACACGTTCCAGAGATTATACGGTGCGTCGACTCTGCAGCAACATTGCCAGTTGCAAGATTTCAAGATCGATTTTCATCAAGCATCCGAAAGCCGAATTGATATTCCGTTCACGTAAATCGCGACTCGGTTTATATAGCTATACGTTTTGTAACTGCCAGAATGCGATATCACACCTATGTGAAATCGAAACTCCAACCGGTCTAGTTAAAGGAACCATAAAAAACAATGCATTTTTAATAAACTTAAACAATTATAACATTTGATTCAAGATAACATTTTAGTCACACTTTCGAATGCAAAAAATTTGTTAAATTATACGGTAGCTTAACGAGTTGTAGGAAAAATTTTATTTTTTGTTTTTTCCTCTTTTCTGTCGGTATTTCTTTTTTTTATTTTTTTATTTGTTTTTATGTATATCCAAGGTATAAAAGATGAGCGCAAAAAAACATGAAACCAGGGTCATCGGAGTTTCATTTTTTAGACTCGTACTTTTCGTTGTATTGCACGTATCGGAACCGGTGTGGTCAATGAAAGATCTGCATGCAAAATGTAACGGAAAAATTTTGATCATGTGTTGCGAACGTTTGTATATTTTAAAAATTGCTTTCGAGAACGCAAACTCAGCTTCCTTGAATGAATAGGAACTGCTGTTTTCGCCATTCATTTTGATAATTAACAATCATTCATTTTCTGTTTTGTTTGTCAGACGTGTCTCGTTTGTTAAGGCATAAACGGTGATGCTGAAAATCGATTCGGTAATGAGTATTTTTATGAGTTGCTGGTTATTACGATATGTATGAAATTACAATAAATAAAAATATGTTACGTTACGAGGCGGTTGATTAATAAACATAATGATCCGACCCTCAAAGTGTCAAAATTGATTGGACATTTGCAACTGGTCTACACTGATGACATCATTAAAAACACCAAACTGGAATATTCCAAACCTGACTTGGTTTCCAATCGATCAAAACATTATTTTAGATTACAAAAATTACAGAAAAAACATAAAAATGTAAAAAAACCTTTCGTTTCATACAGATGAACTTGAACTACAAAATTCATGCTCGCATTCCTGAGTAAAAAGAAGAAACAAAGCCGAACATGAAGAATCTGAAAATAAAAGAAAAACTTTAGAAAAAATCTTTTAAAAATTTTTGACAGTGCAAATTTAATTTCGTGTCACGTTTGTTGTTATCAAATAGAGAATCGAATGTTTGATATATAAATTAAGTTTCAACCACGAGCTGCAAATTTTATAGCTCCAAATCATGTTGGAAACATTCGATTCTCGTTTATGGATAGTAATAAAAAAAGGCGTTGCATCTCGAGAGTTGGCAAAAATGGTCGAGGGTGAAAAAAAATGCGGTAACAGGAAAAGGTGCCGGCGGCTTTTTCTGCACGAAAACGGTCATTCAGCGATGCGGGGAAAACGAAAAACGTGTGCGGCATATTCGGCAGAATAAATTTTGGCACTCGCGCGTACGGATAACTGGTCCAAAAGAACCGCGTCGATTTGATACGGTATTCCACGTATGGGTTACTTACGAAAAACCCTCGAAAAAGAGCATGCCAAAAAGCGATTCAATTCACGATCACAAAAACGTCGCTATAAGAGGGTATATACGTTGCGTCGATCGATCCTAAACACGAAATTTCCAAGAGTGAAAAGCGTCATCAATTTCATTCAAAATCATTTGCGCCAAAAAAAATTATTTTGAGGTCACGATCGTGCGATCGAACCAGATATCAATATAAGTTGTGAAACGCCCAGGTTACGAATTGTATGTCGTGTTTGACGAATACGTAATGTGGGTGGAAAATGTTTTGTCAATATTTTTTCGGGCTTTTGCAATTGGTGATGTAAATTTGTCGCAACAATGAGGCGTGATGCTTGAAAATCAATAATCGCAGCGGCAGAAAACGATGATGGCGCGAATGTTTATGTCACGGTTTATCGCGAATTGAGTAATTGACTCTTTACACATGGCCGAAAGTTCATTCATGTTCACGGTCGACAATTACAACCCATCAATGTTTTGTTTTTGTTGTCCATTCAATGAAAAAGAAAACTGACACATTTTTATTTCCATCAACTTTTTTTTCTTTGTTCCATTCAACTTTTTTATCCACGCAAATGTACTTTTTCTGTCAATACTTATGCAAATCTATAAAAAAAATATCTCATAACTCTTTTATCGTTACAAAAATTATTGCCAATAATGTGTCATCGGATGCATTGTGCGCGCATTTTTATACCGAGCTCAAAAATGAAATCCTTTTGTTTTGTTGTTTCAAAACAAGACAGAAGAGGCGATCATAATTTCTTTTTCGACTTTTATTGTGAAATGACAATCTTAATGTTTGTTGCAGGATGAAAAAGGACGACTGATGAGGCGAAATATCGTGAGATACGCGGTCCTCGCTTATGTCATAACGTTACAGCGGATATCATTGCGCGTAAAACGACGATTTCCTACACTGCAGCACATCGTCGACGTTGGTCAGTGAGTTACGTTCATTGTCACTAATAAAGAATTTGCAGATTCTGCTGTATTATTATGATGCGCAGTTATAACAAAAACCAGTTTTCATTTAGTCGCTTGTTTTTTCTTTAACTTATTTCATTATCATTTTTTTTTTTCGTTTGGCATTTGATATCAAACGTATATTTGTTCATTCCAAGAATATTATATTTTTCAATACGATAAAAATAAAACACGCAATAGGTCAATGTCATTTTCTCAACATAACGGTGCAGTTATTGTTGTTAATTTCGCAGCTTATTAATCATTTGGAAACAGTTCTCATCATTAAACCAAAAAAACAAGAAAAAAAAACTGTCATGGAAATTTAAAATTACTGACAGAGTTGGAGAAACTATGAGAATTGCTGAGCGTTTTTTTAATCTACGATGTATGAAAAAACTTGAGAACAACATTATTGAAAGAAATGGACCCTGAAGAGCATGTTCCCGAAGTGTGGAAGTTGACATATTGTTTGTCAAAAATGGCATCCGACAAAGTATATATTCCACACGTTCGGCGACCTCGCTTACAATTAATGCGCGCCGTTTCCTCGATAATTATCATCCTTTCGAGATTGCAAGGACGAATTGGCGATTGACGTATACGGGATCTGGGTTGCAATTAAGAAGGAAAGATGATTTCTGGCACAAGAGTCGATGCCACGTACTTTGAAAGGACGATAGATTTTTCTATGCCGCGCGTTTTATTTACTTCATCTTATTGCTTTTTATCCAGTTTGCATGCATTATAATTTTTATGATCAGCAATAAAACTATCCTTTTTTACCTCTGGCAAAAGGAGTTTGAAACATCGTCCAACGATCAGATCCAACCTGAAACAAATATGAAATGACAAAATTAGTTTCTAAAAATATGATTTTCATTTGAAATTAACATTAAATGCAAAAAAGAAAAAAGTTAACAGAAATGTGTTATGCAAAACATCATTATCGTTCGTAGTAGTAACAACATCGTTAACAACATATTTGCAACATTTAATTTTTACCATTGATGAATTTTTAATCAGAAAAAAATTTTTTTTACACTTTTTCAATGATTTTCAAATAATTTATAAACAGAACTCGATACGTGACAGTTCAAGATAAACGACTCAGATGTCAAAACCCAGAACGTATTTTTTGATACCGATGATCCATCATCTTAAGCGCATTAATGTACCGGAGAAGATGCGAGACCAACCAGAATCAGCAATCTGCTTGCCGATGGTTATCAATTTTCGCCGCGAGTTCAGATCGTCTATATATTTTGCTACTCCTTTTTACGCGCAGGACGTCTTTTTTTTTCATCCACAAAACAGCCATTTATGTTTATAATACTTTCTCCGACGATCGGGGAAAGTTTAATCGGACGCCGTCATATGATACAAAATGCATTATAATAAAAGAGCGAGAGAAAATCCAGTGCCACGAGCTCGTCTGAGCACAAAATCAGCGAAAGTTTTCTGCTGGGCGAGTTAACGAGTGGTGCATGCTGTAATAGACCAGGGCGTTTGCGTGGAATATCGGAAGCGCATCCAATATGTCGGAATTGCAAGCTGACTCGAATTGATAATGACGCAAGATATCGAGATTTGAACTCTCAGATCCTCGAAGGCCTCTCACGATACCAGATATAATCATTTAAATGTTATTCAATAATTCTGACGGGTACAAATTTTTCCCCTGGACAATCGACTGATGAACACCATCCGATGCGAACTTCATCATTATGTTATCACCAGCAATAATCTGATTACCGAATTTAATTAAACCCAACTTGGTATCTCTGTGAATCGTCTATACCCAATACGCGCAATCATATCCAGTTTTCGATCGGACATTAAATCTTTCAATTAATTTGCCACGAATTACCTTTTTGCTATATGTATAATAAATGAGCAAATTCCATTAACATCCATCCATCTACGATCTGAGAGAAAAAAGAAAAACGTCGTGTTATCCTCAAGTCTGTCATACGAACTTTTTGGTTTCTTTCGTTTTATCAATGCTCAACATAATTTATACATCCGATAAAATTTTATGGAATTTCATAATGACAAATTTGGCCATTTCGATTCGGGCCAAAATTGTAGTTCAAAGGAATAATTAATTGATAATGAGTTTATTTGTTTACACTCATTGAATTATTCGGAAATATTAATACAAGAAAAAGAAAAAGTGCGGTGTACCATTTCGTTACTTAATTAAAGTCGAATTAGCATAATTCCGAGCTGCCACTTCAATTAAACAAACCAAGTTTACGTGCACACACGGTTATTTAATTAAGCCTATATAATGACTCGGGTGTAACAAGCCGAAGTCATGAACTTTGAAGTGCTCAGAGAAAGACTTTATGGTATCCTTAAATAAAAGAGACCTCGCACAAGCATCGTACTTGCGATCTCATGAATTTTCCATCACACGAGATTTGGTGTTCCCTCGACGGCTAGGAAATGCAGATATGCGCATAACTCAACGTGACAAGAAACAGCACACACCGGCCTTTCCGCAATATCGAATATGAAAAACACGTGCCTGGACGCCGACACGCGTCGCTGTCGATTAAATCGACGGCCAATGAAGTTGCACCACCGTATAACACCGTTCATAACTGGAGATGCTAATAATACACTGGCACTTGCAAAATTTCACAGAATAACTACTGTTCACACCCACGAAATCTTTATTTCCAATTCCCTTTCTTTTATTCTTTTTCTATTTCAGTCGGCGTATCTATAATTAGTTTCACAACTGATGTTAATTTATGTTTTTTTTTCTCTTCTATTGACTTGAGTGTTTTCTAAATCAATTCAAATTTTTTTACCCGCAGGAAACTGTCGAGTTCAAAATCCTTTTCAACGAAGTCAGTCTTCAATGCTCTTCAACAAAGACATCCAAATACTTTTCTTTCTGATGTCAAACAAAATATAAAAATGTCAAGAACTTTTTTGACTCGTTGAGAAGACAAATTTTAATCCTTTTTTTTTTACTTCGGAGAACAAAGTCCAAACTTGAGTTTTTTTCATTTAATGCAGATTTAAATTTAATAACACGACGCGTTAGATCGAACGTACAATTAAAAGTGTCATATTTCTGAAACATCTAAAACCCAGGTTTTATGTTAATCGCATAAGTTCACCTTGAGCTACATGATGTATTAAAATAAAATAAGCTTGCGAAAACCACGAGGCGTATTCTAATGATTCTAAACAGCTTCAACAATTGTGACACTGATATCTGTTAAGTTAACCCACCCAGTTAGCATGATTTTAAATTCATACGTGTACATACGTGCAAACGTGAATTCGATTTTCGTCGTGCAAGTGGTTCAGAAGTTTCGAGCAGTCTGCGCCAGTTGTTCCCCAAGAAACTTGCCTACAAGTTCATATAAATGTCAAGTTCATTCCGCAATTTAAAATTGGACATCTCGCGATGAGAGCACTTTCATTTTGAAACCGTACACTGTGATTAATTAGTGCCTTACTCCTGAATGCTCTACTTCGCAATTCAACGAAAAGTTTTTCCTTTGTGAAATAAAAAAATCTCATTCAATTTTGCACGTTAATTACGGTTTATGATTAATCACACATACTTAATTTGAGAGCTCCCATTTGATTTCATTTATCCATGCAATTTCAGATTAAGATTAATTTGTTACATTTTTTTGTTTCTCGGTGATTATTAATTTATTTCTATATTTTTCTCCCTCTCTCTCCCTTTTTGTGTTAATGTTTTTGAGGTATTTGAAAGATCCGGGTTTGACGATGGAGTAAATAAATGTTTGGGACAAAGCGCGCCAAGTTAATGGATTTGATAATTTCGAAATTCGCAGCGGGACAGCTGAAGGTTGAAGAAATCCCCGTGGCGAAATATATAGCGGTTGTCTGGTGATCGGAGATGCAAATGATTATCACGGTCATCAAGTAATTTCGCGCAATCTTCTAGCGTGTCCGGGTAATTTTCAGGTCGCCGATGATCGTTAGAAGTGATCGGCGAGCGCCGGCGCCAGTTGCTCCGTCCTTTTTCCAAGTGGCCGACGTTACGCGGATTTGTCGTCGACTGTAACAAAAAAAAAATTGGCTCGATTGCTGAGATAGCAGTTACGCTGATACATGCCCACGATAAGATAATTATTAACTATCTTCTGATTTCCTTGATCATGACCGTGCACTGCAAATTCTTTCCCTCATTGCATATCGTCTCGCGCATTTCCATCTCATTTGCCCACTAAATTTTCCGACCGGCAAAAATGTCATTTGTCACGGCCTTTATCTATATACTTCTGAACCACTTTCCATGAATTCAACGTTTTCTACGTTTAGTCAGTTTTCTAACTTTTTTTTTTTTCGTCAGTTCGTCCAGTTTTTTTTATTTTCCATTTTAACCTTTTTCCTTGTTTTTTACCACTGACGTTAAAAAGTTGCTTGATGCAACTTTTATGTACCCTGCAAAACTGTCACAATGGGAAAACTAGATGCAGTTTCGACAAAACTATCTCAAGATCGTATTTTGAAGTAAGTCAAGGATTATTTTGGACAAAAAATCATAACCGTGTAAAACGTCTTGCAGCCATGACTGCGAAACATTACAAAACGCTCGGTTGCAACTTTCATCTGAAAGTCGCGAATATATTCAAATCAAAACCTGTAAGCTTTTTGGAAACAAAAACATTGCGAACATGAAATGACTCAATCGTCGACTCCCATCTATGTTACCCTCTCTCCTATTAATTTCTAATTTTATATTTAGAAATGATTAACTGTACATATATGTAACCTTGAATAAAATGAAATACAAAACCAACCCGGACCGTCTCCGCCCAAAAGTCTTTTTCCAATCGGGAAATCCTGACAGACGACCAAGGCAAATGAGACGATCGTGTCTATATTTAGCTCGAATACAGTAATTATCAAGTTTCTCCCGGATTATAATTACTCCAAACGCAACAACTATCGACCTGTCGCAAATAACTTATTGCTGACATTCCACGATGGCAAGTCGTGTTCTTTTTACAACCCTCGAGGAGCACTGAAAACAAATCTTGGAAGAGGCCCGTTAATTCTTAGAATCCTGCAGAACGCCGAAATACTATATTCGATCATGGCAAAGGTCGTGCATTGACCTCAAACCACTCTTGGTTATCATATAACTGTATTTTTTAACTTTACTAAATTCACCTCAACTTATGCCTGATTTCGGTTGCGTGAAAGCAACTTATTCTCATTACTTGACAAACTTTTTTTTTTAACGAAAAATTAAAACTGAAATTTGCAATATTAAAAAAGTTAGTGAACACCCCCCTCGGGTTTTGAAAAGATGAAAAAACTTGGATTTTAGTTGACTCCTAAATCTGTTTTTTGTTCAGCGTGACAAATTGAAACCGCAGACAAGATGCGAAGCGACGTATCGCGCTTGTCATAAAGTTTACAACTTGCACATTACGATTTAACAGGTGTGTTTGTGCGATTCGTCTTCGGCATCAAAAGCGATAGTGAAATCGTAATTAATGGCATGATCGCAGACAAATAGAAAAGGTCTTGCCACTGTCTTGTTCGCAAGAATTTTACCTGCCAAGTTGGCGTTGCGTTGACAGGCGAAGCACATCCGACAGTCACTGCGATGTAATTTAAAGTAGCACGTTGCGTTTAATTGCACTGTAAAGTTTCTTAATCGCTGCGACAGTTTCTCCTGCCTGGCGCCAGTTCGACGAATGTCTATATGTACCTGAAATAACGAAAAACTATCAGAAAAGCTCATCAACTTTTTTTTTCAAAATACCCAGTCAATAACAAAAAATTAAATAATTACATAAATGAATTATTACGCAAAAAATTGTGTTGTAATTAGAAACGTTTCATCTTCACTTTGAAAATTTTTTGCAATATTTTCGATTAATCTTTCATTGGATAATACAAAAAAAAACTATTCAGTACCAATTTGTAAGAAAGACTTTTCAAAATCACGATGAAATTTTCATTAATTTTTTTAATGTACATGTTTAAAAAAAATTCAATTAAAAGAAGAAAAATTTTAATGTTGTCCTTAAATGCTACACTCTGTAGGTTAAAAATAAAAGGATAAAAATTGAAATCCAACATTAGATATAAAACTCACAGATAAATGTGGATTTCATTTTTGCATTCGACTGCAAAGTTAACATTTTTTTGCATGTGGCATAATCATAACGTCATATAAATGGCTGTGACCGGAGAGATCGGAGATGGCACGGTGAACGAGGTCGATGAACGCAAAGATCCTTGCGAGGTTGTCGGCAAGGTCGCCGGCACGGCAAAAAGCAAAAAGAAACAGCGAGCCGGCGAACGAGATGGTGTTCGCCTCTCCTTCTCCCTTTGGAATCCGTCTCTGCGTCATTGTCGCTCGTTCTCTTTTCCCTTGTGACAACGCGGATCTGGGAAAACATTCGTCCCAACGAGGAACGAGTTTTTCGTCCGGCTAACAAACACCATCGCGAGCGCAACCTTAACGCCAAGCTGAATTCTTGAATTCACCATACAAAGTGGTCATTGGCGTTATGTTTCATGCCAACATGATCCATTTTCTATCCCCTCGATGACTATAATTTCGTGAAACAATCCTGATAATGCGACGTTTTTGAAGGACAGAGCAGAGCTCGACAAATTCTGAAACCAAGAAAAAAATTCTCATTATTGAAAATATCACACGACAGGCAATTTTTGAAAGATACAACCAATGGAATCGAGTTCAATCCTGTAATGATTGGCTCTCAGGGAGAAAAAAAAGTTTGCTAATAATGTGCAGAAATAATTGTTCTGGCGGATGATAAAAATGTGACCGTAAAAGGAGAGCGATTGAATTTGGAACTGGCGTCATATCAGTTGGAAAGTTTTTTCACTTTCGAATCTATAAGCAGTAAATATAATAAGAAGGCTACTTGCGGGATACGATTCGGATGTAACGTCAAAGCGTAAATATTCAGAGTTTCATTCGTCCTGTAACGGTTAAAATCCCCGATTCAAAAAATATCCGGATAACCATCAAGATCACGGTTGAATCTGCACATATATTTTTACCACAAGAAGATTTCTCCCCAATTAATCATGGGTTTAAAATGGATACTCTTCTTCTCAAGTTGCTCGGTGTAAAATCCAAAGTATCTGTCATGCAAAAAAAAGAGGAGGGGGAGGAGGGAGGGGTTGACACTCGAAATACCTTGGGCTCATCATGTGCAGAAGATTCGAAGCAAACGTATATAAAAGAGCAAGTTATCAACGAGATTTCCGCATGACAGGGTTGATAAGCCGGTGTATTTTGATGCTCCTGTGGTATATATCCTTGCGGCAATCTCAGAAGCGCATTGTGCTGCAGATCGCATCGCAACTGCTCTATATCGCCTGAAAAAGGGACTTTTAGAAAATCGCACCAACTTTTGATGCACCGAATACAAATTTCTAATCGCAAAATTTATTGCAAAAATGTCAACAAATTTCGACATTTATAGGGTACTAATTCAAGTCATAAAATGTTGTAAGATTACTGAAAAATGACATTGAATATATAATATTAAACTTATGATTATTTGTATAGTTTTTTTTCATCATAAAATGTGATGCGATAACAAGATTATGTTTGTCGCAATTTCGAGGTTAGAAATTATGGTTTATCGACTCTAGGTGTATTAAAGTGACTACGACGGAACATTATCATGATCATGAAAATCTCGCAAAGCTGCCGCAATGCGGCACTGCAGCGACATAAGCCTATCAAAGAAATGGCAAAGCTCAAGCCAAAAACCCACCACTTGGCTTGTACACCATCTGTTTAGCGATTAATTTCCAATCGACTCTAAACTAGTTGTTAAACTGAAACTCAAGTCACCCAAAAGTACGTTACATTTCTCTGTGTAAAAACCCTGTTTAAATTTAATTTCCATCTAATCTTTTTGAATTAAGTGTTTCCTTTTAAAAAGATAAACTTTACAAAGACCTACTTATCAACAATAAAAAAAAATAAAAATCTGTGAAGTGTAAGAGGTATGACTATACCAATAAACAATTTTGACACCTCTGATGATTAGCTGGAATAATTTGCATAAAATTCAAGTTCGTACTTGAGGAGAGGTTTTTATAACGGTATCAAGTTGCGACCTTAACGAGAAAAAATTTTTGCCTTTGCCGAAGTCAACGATTCAAGAAAGCCACGGTTTCCTTTCCCTCTTCGAGTGTAGCAATTCAGAAATACTTTCGCGAGTGATCCATTCCGATTAGCGCTCAAGTTCGAATTGATTTTAATAACAATTTTGAAAAATAACGTTTAAAAAATTGTTTCTGACATTTTTAACTAAAAATGTATTAGGATATTAATTCGATTTTTTTTTTTTTTTTTCTATTATTCAAAAGCAGTTTTTGATGGAATTTAACCTGTCGAAAAGTCATTTGTACAGAATTAAAGAAAAATTGTGGTACAAATTGCACCGTTTAATTAACATACAATCATAATCAATTCGCTTTTCCGCCCACTTTTCCCAACGGAGTGTATCAGACAAATTAATTTCATTCAAATTTCACACTAACCCGTAACACGATCCACATAATTGTTGCACGCCCAAAAATATGCACCAATTTTCGTGCAACGGGCAAGAGGAAACGCTAATGAGGCTGATTACAATTTTCGATAAACGCGCGTCGCGAAACACCGTGCGATTTATTCACTTAATAAATATGCCCGGACAGTAATGAGACATTCGTAAGGCATCATCGGCGTTGCAACACCGACAGAAAATATCGAAATTTATGCTCAAAATGTAATGGCCAATATCCCAATCAGCTACTAGTCAAGTTCATTAATCACGCCAAATTAAATAATTAATCAGAGGATAATAATTGAATTGAGATTAAAATTTGTTGCACAGACTTATTGAAAAACGAATGCAGTTTCGACATTTGTACAATTATTTCGTATTTGATATTTTGAAATCCCGCGTTTTCACATAAACTCATGAGATGGACCTCACGAACGAAGATATATATACTGAAAATATACACTGAGAGAAAAGAACATTAATTTTTACCAAACTATTCAGTAAATTAGGGATATAAGCCATTTCGAATGAAAATTACTAAACTGTTCAGTTAAAGATACTACAAAATTGGATGATTTATATCAAATGTT